>JAPYZK010000098.1:0-49268 GCA_030522785.1 Platygaster equestris
CGCCGCCTGATAACGCATAATATACGCGGCGGCCGTCGGAACTAATTACGTGAGGGGGCGGTGGCGCTCGGAACTAATCACGTGACCGAACTGTCAAAGTACTACATAACCTCACTTTCTAGGCGACGTTTCAGGTCCGTCACAGACTTTGTCGCGGGTAAAACATCGTTCATTACTCGTAGTGCAAGGTGTGCAACTACTAGTAATGTAATATACTATTATAAGAACCTTATAAAATTATTGCATAGTTTTTATTTTCAAAAAATAAATTTTTATAGGGTCGTTTTTATGAACGTTTCAGAAAATGTGCAATTTTTATAAAGTGATGTTATACAAATTTTAGAAAAAAAATTTTTTATCAATCTCGGATTTTTGTTTAAAAAATGTTCCATAAACTTTTCATAAAATATATTTATGAAAATACCACGCTCCATAAAAGTTTTATGGAATTGACTTTACAAAAAAATTAAATTTTATAAACAATTCATGAATTTTCGAAATCCTTCAGACAAAATGTTTAGCCCTAAAAACAACTGTATAATTTTCGTCCAAACTTTAAATTTTCATTTTCTCAAATTGTTAAAAAATGATAACTAGACCAGATATTTACAGATAATATTTCGATAATTTTGATAACTATACGATTTTTCAACGAAATGAATTTTTTTATCTTGGATAAAAAAGAAATCAGTTTTTCAACAAAAAAATTGATTTTAATTACAGAAATGATTCATAAAAATTTCAGATTCCTTCTTAATTCGATGATTTCAAAGGTGAATATTAAAAGACTTCTAACTCGAATTCGGGACGTGATTCTCTCATGTCAGTAGACGTCGCGACTCTTAAACTACTTCCGGTCGACTATAAATAAGCGTTTCCCACTTCCAGTTAATTATTTTTTGGCACTACTATTTTCTCTTCGCTTACTATCTTCTAAAAAATAGACGATATGTGTATAAAATCTCTAGTTCTTCAGTGATTCAAGTTACTTATTCAAATTTCATAAAAAAATGAATCAAAACTGAAAAAATAAAAAAACAAAACGCCAAATTTTGAACTCTCATTTCATAAAATTACGTAAAAACCATTCATACAATGACGCATGACGCAATATCGTCATTTTTGATAAATTCTTTTTACACTCAATTTTACGAAATGACTCCTCAAAATTAGGCAATTCTGCATTTATTCTTGTAAAATTTGTATGACTAACTCGAATTACCAAAGAATTTTGGCTTTTTAGAGGATCTCATTGATAGGGAGGTTGATAATTTTAATGAATTAATTTTATAAAGCGTTCTATAAAGATCCCAATAATCAGGATAGGACCTGTCCGTTTGTATAGTAATCAGGGTAGGAAAAATATCCAACAGCTTCAGAATCTCTATAAGCAGCGGCCCCGCGTCCTCGGAAGCGATTCTCGAACGCTAGCAAGTGACATAATTCGCTCGGCATCGCTCGAGAGCCGATATTATCCGGCGCAAGAGGGGTTGCAGTTCATTGTGAAGGAGCTAGTCACGAGAATGACTACTTTCCGCTCGTGTTTTCACGAACCAGGAACGGCGAAAAAAAAAGAACGGCACACAAGAGCTAGTCTAGCATCGTGACACGTGACCATCAGACGAGTTTCGTGCGAAATGCAACTCTGGAAGAAGAGCGAATAAATTGGCTTCGCTTTTCGTACTCGCTGCTTTGTCCTGTCATCGGCTCTTATTTATGCACGCATTTCAAAAGGAATACCATCAATTATCCCAATCGAAAAAACCCTAAAATTCGCGAGCTTTCATCCTCAATTCCCGTCTTTTACAAGAATTACCGAAACTATGATCATTTTTCCATAAATTTTCCTCCACCCGAAAGTTACGTTTTGCTCTGTCAAGGGGGTAGGGGGGTCAGTTTTCCTCCCCTGTTCCGAATTTCCTCGTACAAAACAAGCAACTATTGCGGACAAACTATTTATCGCGCGGGATTTCAGTTTGAAAAATTGGCCATCGTCGCGAGAGCAATGATGTTTGTTAATTTGTCCGCATTCCCGAGTGCGTGCATGGGATTGCGTGGCATTGCGCGGCATGCCGGCGTAATTGACGGCGCAGTAAACATTTCGCGAGAAGCTGGCCTTTCAAAGAGTTTGGCAGTTTATCAAAGAGCCCGCGATTCCACAGGCTTTTCAATAGCACGGATTTTCGCAATAAACGATTGTAAGACGTTCCTTCCGCGCGGCTCAGGTAATTGATACTAGACGTATGCTGGCCGGCTGCAGTATTCGCGAGAAGTACCGTTTTAGCTGGCTCTCGTGCAGCAGGCCAATAGAAAATAGGCATGCGAGTAGACATGCCTCAATAAATCTCGGCGTTCAACGAATGGGGCTGCTGCAGAGCAGCTTGGCGTGGTGTGTTCCTCGTTAAAAACCTGTCATGCATTGTTATGCATTGTTAGCCTCGTGGATGGCGAAATTACACTTCACCTCCGAACGAAAACATTTCTCTCCCTCATCCTTATACTTATCATGACATACGCGATCCTCTTTTTGCGTAAATTACACTTTTTCATCGCGTCGAAAACAACCCTTGTTACTCCCAAGCTTAAAAAGTTCCCAAAAATAAGGCTACTCCTTAATTTTGTTTTCTTAAAAATTCAGCAAAACTTCCCTGAAATGGTAAATTTTGTAAACATACGATCTAGACACCAAAAAACTACGAATGCGATTAAAGGCTCGACAAACGCCCAACCTTCGCAAGAAATTTCGACTCGCTGGCGAAAAGTGTTCTTATTCTCCGCAGGATGTACTATTTTTAAGTAGCTTCATCGCCGCCGTGTCGCCCGACTTTTCGGTCCATTTTTCGACAAATCTCAACTGAGTCTCTCTCATTGCGTATAATTACACAACACGTTTTACCACTCGTACTTTATTTAGATCAAAAGACTCGCTTCTCGGCATTCTTTTTTCTCAAAGTTTGAAGTTTTATTCCTCTTGCTTATTTTTTAGTTCTGAAATTTCATTGGACCTTAGTCGAAAGGAAATTCAGAAGAGAAAAATATAAAAATGAAGATAATTTTTCAGAAATTTGATGAAAAATCTAATCAATTAATGAATAAGATAGTTGAAAGTTGATACTCCAGTTGAGTATATCGCAGTACAAATTTAGAATGCTTGGAATTATTCTTTACTTTTTAGAAATCGAGTGATTGACATAATCATGCTGAAAATCCATCGAAATTCTAGGTGATCACAGTTTTCAGTGACTGATTCTAGCATTTTATCAAAATTGTAATCAATATGGATAATAATTTCAATTTTGAAATTATATGAAAATATGTGAAAATGTGTGTTCCAGAGGGCATATTCTCTACCAGTATACACACCGTCTTCGCAGAATAAGCTAAATTTGCGACGTAGTGTAAGAGGGGAACCGCCGCCTCACCCAGCGACCCTGCAAAAACATCGTCACGGCTGGACTCTTCATTTCGCACATCCCCTCGACGCGACTGGATGCACCAGAACTATCATCCTACTACTAATCGTCATTCTCGCCCTCTTGAGCATCGGGGGAATCGCGCTGTACATAGTATTCGGTTAGTCAATACAATGTATTACCTCACTCTGACTTTTTTTTCGATAGCAAACGCTTATCGTGAGAGGAGTTTTTTCAGGATCCGTTAGGGGTAGCAAACATTTCGTGGAGTAGTACGAAATCGTGCTCGCTACCAGCGAACCTCGCGAATTACGACATTTTAAAGAGCATGGGAACCTCATTCGCTGCTCGATCGAGTTGGCTGTGGCTCCATGCTATGCGCGTCGCGCTCGTTCTGTCGACGGCTCTAATCGATTTTCGCGGTCGATTTGCAATCTATAATGATGAACCCACTGCAACTCGCGCATTACTCGATTCTCATGCTATTTGTCGCTATTTCATGATACTTTTTATCGACAGTCATTCCCGTTACTGAATTCATCGTCTGATAAAAATTACGTCTTCAATGCTATTCGAATGTATGCAACCCTAGCCAGTTACGGGCGACGTTTTCTCGTCACTCTTTTTGGGGCGACGAAAAATTTCTCAAACGAATCCAGATTTTTTATTTTTCCAAATCTTTCAAAAACTTATAAACTTTCCAAATCTTTTGAAAAACTCAAATTGTTTAAATTTTTAGAGGAACTCAAAATATTCATAATTTTCAAACAATTTTGAACTCAGTAAATTCCAGCAAATTTAGAATTCATGTAATTTTCTAAGAATTCAAAATTTTCGAATGTTCCGAAAAAATAACAATTTTGAAATAAAAATAATAACGTACAATTTTGAAATCTTTCGAAAAACTTGGATTTTATTCATATTTTTAAAAGTACACCAAATTTTACAAATTTCCGAAAAACTTAGAATTCCCGAAATTCGAAGTATGATATATCATACTTCGAAATTCGGGAATTCTTGACATTTTTAAACTTTTCAAGAAACTTGAATTTTTTAAGGAACTCGAATTCTTAAGTTTAAAAAAAACTCAACATTTTTTTATTTTTTTGGGAAACATTAAATTTTCGCAATGAAAGAAATCGAAATTTTCTATTGTTTCCAAAAACTAACAATTTTCAAATTTTCCATAAAACTCTAGATGTCCAATTTATCGAAAAACCAAAAATATTTAAATTTTCAGGAGAACCTCAAAATTCGCAAATCTGTTGTATTATAGAACTACAAATTTTCGAATTTCCGAAAAACTTATAATTTTTTCATCAAAAAGAACTCAAAATTTACGAATGTTTCTAAAATCTAACAATTTTCAAAATTTTCCAAAAAATTCCAACTTTTTTTGAATTTCTCAAGAAACCTGATAGTTTCAAATTCCGAAAAAATTTTCAATTCCAAACATTTTTGAGAAACTCCGAATTTCCAATTTTTTAGAACTTAAATTCTGCCAATTTAGCAAAAAACGATAAAAAATACAATTATCAAAGATGTTATATAATTAACGAATGCAAATTCAATTTATTTCATTCGAAAAACGCTCTGAAATTAATTTTCTAATAATTTTACATAGTGACTCAAACATCGCCTAAACATCGCCCTTTGGAGACGTTTTAGCGTCGAAATTTCGTCGCTCTCAGCTGGCTTATTTTTTATTCAAATTTTGGAAAAACAATAACTCATGACTGTTTCCTCATTTTCCCGCAAATTTCAACACAAAATAAGGACATTCATTTTCTTCGTGCTGATTTCAAGAACTCTGACCCAATTCGTAAAAATGGGACTTGACACCGTTCTCCCGTTGCACCTCAGATTCATCTTTCATTATTCCCCTGCAGAAAGCGCCGTTTCCCCGAGCCCTCTGTTCCATTCTTATTTGTCGAGTGTGAAAGGCTGCAATAAAAAATTCAATCAATTTCGTCGCAAAGTGCGGTTGCCCGCGATGCCCTTGCGGGTCAGATTCCGGAACGGAATCGGGATGAAGCCCTCGGGATATTTCGCGAGTGACAGGGCTGTGCACACGCAAGTTTAACGATAACGATTTATTACTGAACCGGTTCTCCCCCCTCTATACCCTCTCTCAGTCCGAGTAACATAAAAATGCACACGAGTGAATGAGGAATGGACGCACATATATATTGCGGAGTTGGCCCGAGCCTCGAATAATACATTTTTCTTCTTTTGCTCCCAAATTCAAATCGACGAGTTCCAAGCAGGACAAGTATGGCGGTGAAAACCAAATTTGATTATAAGTAAAAAACTTGATAAGGTCAATACTACGATTTCTAAGGATATCTGTTGGACAGTTGAACCTCAATATTTACCGCCGCCATCAAATGTCCCGGAAAACTCCCTGAAATCGAACTCTCTATCAAAGAGCACAAAAAATCACGCTCATTTCCGAAAATAGAAGAATAATGGTTCTGCTCGGGACGTGTCAATATTAGGAGAAACGTGATTTCATTTCAAATCGGACGCTTACTCATGTTTCGACTTGATCGCCCGACAAACATATTTGGAGCAGGAAAAATCGGTATTCTCGGCCAAATGACGTATAGAACAGGCGAATAAAAAATAGCCCAATCAAGTAAAGCCATTTTTCACCTTCGAATTCTTCGAAACTGTCATTGTCCTGATGGAAATAGGATTGGAATTGACGGGACGTTGAGATTCACGTTCTCCAACTGTAAGAAGAATTTTCGTCCAACCGGGAGAGTAACTAATGTGCCGGATTTGATGGATCATTACTCCCCACAACCGCAGAATCTTCCGTTTCGTTTCTTTGGCCGAGATACTCGAGGCGCGACTTATGAAAGACAAACAATTTATGCAATGATGACGTATAAACGTCCAACCGTCATTATTTTGCCAAGAATAAATAGTAAACATGGAAAGAGGACGAGGTTTTATTCGCAATGAAAATACAATTCCCCTTCAACCAGTCGATCTCCAGTAACTGACCTGCTATGAGGACATATGATTATAGAATTGGTCATTCGCAAAAACCACTTGATTTGTCCTCAATTGGACAATTATTTTCCGCTATAAACTTTTTGATAATTATTTAATGATAATTTTTCGATAATTATAGAAAAATATCAATATCGAACTTCAAAAATGCCAGTTGACGCAGTTTTGAGGTTGTGCGGCAAAAGCGTGCATTTGGCCTATGACAAGTTCAACAGTGAGTGAATTATGGCGCCCGCGTATTGCCACTCTAAATTCCACGCTTTTTTATTTTCGCGCTTCCCTTTTTGCTTTTTTTTCCCTCTCGGCCTCAAGTGATTCGTACGCCCGGCTCGACTCGGTCGTTTGTAACGATGCAATATCACAAATCTCGAGCGAGAATCGTAAACGAAACTTTATTATCCGGCGACTTTTTTACTTTCGTTACTTTCCGACTTGTGTCGATTGTAATTGACGCTGGACACGGTGCGCATAACAAACAAATCAGTAAAAACTGGTAACTTTTTTTTGGGGAACGACGACTGATTCGATTCAATGACTCAATGAAGAGAGATGATAAAAAATACGTACTGGCGATAGTAAAAATTTATCATCATTTTTATACATTATCAAGATCTCAACCATTTGTAGTGTTAAAATGATGATGACTATCCGAAAAACTACGTTTTTAGAGTAAAAAGTGATATTTCACAATTTCAAAATAGTCAAATTTTGAAAATTTCCAAACTATTAGAATCTTGTAACAATCCATGTTTTTCCTAATAGTTCAAAATTATGAATTTTTTCGCAAATCGAAAAAAATTTCAAATCGCAAAAAATTTGGAACCTTCTAAACAATTCCGAAAATGTCAAGTTTTTTGAAGATTTGCAAAATTTTCGATGTTCGCAAAGTTTTTTATAGTTTTAAATTGCCCCAAAAATTGAAAGTTTTTACACTTTTTTTTTTATTATAAAATTGTAAAAATTGCGAACATTACGATAAATTGAAAATCGTTTGACCTGCGAAAATTTATTTTTCGAAAAATATTATAAATTTTAGGATTCCAGCGGAAGTCGAACCCAAAAATTTAAAATTTATTCAAAATCTCAAAGATTTTCAATTTTTTTTTAAACTCGGAAAATCTGCAATGTTTGCGAAATTATTTAAATTATTCAATTTGTAAATTATTTTTCAACGGTAAATTATTTTGTATTTGTAAATAATTATTTGTAAACTATTATTCGATTTGTAAATTATTTTCAAAATTTTACAAAAACCCCAATAAACTTAAAAATTTCTCAAAATTACGATAAATCCCAATTTTTTTAAGAATCTGAAAATTTCTGATTCTCCAAAACAATTAATTTTTCTAATCTTCGCATAAATCTACATATTTCACTAAATTAAAAAATCCCCAAAGTTTCGAAGAAATCTTAAATCTTTCACATTCCCACATAAATCTGCTCATTTCGCACAATGTTTCAAATTTCCCATACCAGGAAAAATCAACCAATTTTTCGAACGTTCCAAAAATTTCAAAAACTTCCAAAAACCTTCAAAATTCACAACCCTCAAAAAATTCGCACCTTTCCAAATGTCCAGAAAATTCCAAACATACCCTACAATCAAAAAACTGCCAAAATTTCAAACAAACCACAAATTCTTCAAATCTCCTCAAACTTAGCTTTTTTCGCAAAATCTTGCAAAACATTCAAACATTCAAAAATATTCCAAAAGCGCGACCAAAAAAAAGTCGCACGAACTCGACCAGACAGGGAACAAATTCTTCGATAAATTTTTCCGCCGACGCCCCTGATTTGACAAGACAAATTGTTGACGTTTGATTCTGTCCAAGAGTCAACGTCAATGTACAAAAGAAAAAAAAAACAATTTCATACGATTGGACTGACTGAGATGACGGGGTGACATGTTCGCTGGTTATTTTCAGAGCCGGAGAAACTGCAAATCATTCAGCAGTACCTCACACGAAATGCATCGACGACGTCCGAGAATATAACATCCAGCAGCCGGCCCGTCGACTTGGACAGCGCTTCCAACTGGTTAAGCCAGTCGGATTCGATATACCTAACAACACCCATCGGTGCGCTTCTAGACCTGGATTCGGTGCTTCCGGATACAACGACGACGACGACGACGACGCCCAAGGCGCCGGCGTCGCTGTCGGAAATGATGAAAAGCGAGGAAGAGGATGCGATTTCGACGACGCCGATGCCAAATCTAAACTCGACATTGCGGTACTGCGACGACTGCGTCGACGGGGAGGTTTGCGTGGCCCTCGTCGACGAGAGTGTTCCCACTTGCAGACCGCTTCTGGATCCACAAGTACGGTGATACCCAGCGCACCGCTTTTTTTCCCATTCTAAGCCCTAGCCAGCTGAAAGCGACGAAATTTCGACGCCAAAACGTCTCCAAAAAGTGATGTTTTAGGCGACGTTTCAGTCACTTTGTAAAATCTTCAAAAATAGTACATTGTGCCACTAGGGCCAAAAGTAGCCGATTCGAGGCCGCATGAAGTTTCCGTCCCGAGCGGAGCGAGGGCGAAATTCTGCGGCCGATAATCAGCCCCATTGGCCCGTGTTGCACATACTATTGTTTCCAACACGCGCACTCAAACAAGATTTTTGATAGGCTCGTTTTCGTATGCCAAAAAGACCGATTCGAGACCGATTGACGAAACCGCGTCTATATACTGTGTGACGCGGTTTCGAAAATTTTCCACTTCCAAAAAAACGTATGAAAATCGAACCGATAACAAAAAGATTCATACTCATTCCCGTAGTGATCACATTGCTCATAAGTGATAACAATTCGGAATTATGGATTCGCGAGTACTTGCGCGTGAAATTGTCAAGCTGACGGTGAGTTTAGTATATCTATGTATATATACGACGCAGTTCCAAAAAAATTATCCTTGCAGTGTTTAAAAACTTGTGAAAATTCACTGGGGTTAAAAACATTTATGCTTATTTGTTGAAAGTCGAAATTTGTGCGAATAAACTGTGAGCAGTTATTGGTTTATGAGTATATACACGCGAAACTGTTCAGTTGTCGAGTCATTTTTGCCCGCCGGGCCAAAAGAATTCTATGAGTTCTAGGGCCACTTCGGCCTCAAATCGGTCACTTTTGGCATACGTAAACGGACATAAAAACTCGCGTTTTTAGTGCACGTGTTGAAAAAATTAATATCAGATGGCTTTTCTATCAAAATAAATTGAATTTGCATAGAGTACAATCTTAATATCCTTATATACAATCTTTGCAAATTTTATTTTTAATCGTTTTTTGCGAAATTTTCAAGGTTTGAGTTTTACGATTTTGAAAATTCTGAGTTTCTCAGAAAATTTTTCAATTCAATTGTTAGATTTTAGAAACATTCGTAAATTTACAGTTTTTCGGAAATTCGAATATTTGTAGTTCTACAACAGATTTGCGAGTGACGAGTTTTTCCGAAAATTCGAATGTTTTGGGTTTTTCGACAAATTTGACGTTTGGAGTTTTGTGAAAATTTTGAAAATCGTTAGTTTTTCGAGATAATCGAAAATTTCGATTTCTTTTTATTGTGAAAATTCGATTTTCCACAAAAATTGAAAAATGCTGAGTTTTTTAAAAATTTTGAAAATTTGAGTTTCTTAAAAAATTCAAGTTTTTTGAAAAGTTTGAAAATATTCAACTTTTTTGGGAACTTCTAAAATTTTGTGTCATTTGAAAAATATGAAAATCCCAAGTTTTTCGGAAGATTTTAAAATTCAATGTTTCTATTTGAATTTCAAAACTGTATTTTTTTTAAACAGTCGAAAATTTTGGTTCCTCAGAAAATTACAAGAATTCTACATTTTTTTGTTCGAAAATTCTGAATATGTTGTGTTCCTCAAAAAATTTTTAAAATTTGAGTTTTTCAAAGGATTTGGAAAGTTCAAGTTTTTTGAAAAATCAAAAAATTTGGATTTGTTCGAGAAATTTTTTGTCGCTCAAAAAAAGCGACGAGAAAACGTCGCCAAAACATCGCTCTCAACTGGTTGAGTTGTACACTGGAAACTCGTTTATTTTCAGGTTCAACATGTATTTTCGGGATTTTTCTAGTCTGTTAGGGTCCAAACAGACAAAATACCGAAAATAACAGAGTGAACAAAATTAAAGTGAATTTCAAGTCATCGATGATCGCTTTTTGAAAGCCTATTTTCTAAATTCACAGTCTCATCTTGCAAATTTTTGAACATTTAAATAACTAACGAATTCACAATTGAAAAATTTAACTAAACTTTGAAACTAAAGGATACGAAATACGAAAATTAGGACATTTACAATTTAACATTCTGAATTTCCCAACTCAGAAAATTCGAAATCGAAGATGAAAAATATTTTTCAAAAAATTTAGATTCGGAAATATAAAATTTGCAAGTCCAATTTTCAAATGTATAACCCGATAATTTGATGATAAATTTATTTAAGAACAGATTCACCTGAAAATAATTGTAGGCGAAAATAATTGAGTTTCTAGTGTACACTAGAAACTCATTTATTTTCGGGTCAAAAAAAGTTTACGAACATATTTTTAGACGAAAATAAGTGAGTTTCCACTATTCTTCATACAATCCTATCAATTCTGTTCCTGTTCAATTTCAGTTAGTCATAAAATCCTTAAAATCAAATGAACTTCTCCAAAAATTGTCTAAAGAAATGCAAAAATTCAAAAAATGGAATTTCCAAAGTGCCTACTTTTTACATTTGTATTTCTCAATTCAAAATAAAAGTGTCATTCAAATAGAATTGAATAAAAGATTATGAAATACAAGGATAATAGAAAGTGCTGCTGAATCCGCTTATAGAATTATCAATCATGTAATCAACTAACCAACAAACTATTTTCTACTCCAGGATCCCACAGGCTGTGCAGGCCATTGTTTAATCAACAAACAGAAATGTCACCGCCTCGACATCGACGCTTTCAGGTACAAGAATCCAAAATCCCGAATATTTACTTTTCCGTAACTCTGACACACATGTCTATACGCATACTCTCATCTTCCCTCCAGGTGCCTGGAAGTTGGCCATTATTGTTTAGACAGCGAATGGACGTGTTCGAATACTCTATGTATACCCAACTACAAAAGATGCGACGGAAAATTTAATTGTTACGACGGCTCGGACGAACTAAACTGCGGTAAATTTTCAATTATTATTTAGCAGTAAACTTTTTTCGATTACACACATTATTACGAATACAATTGTGTACTAAAAATAACCCTCAACTTAAGCCAGATCACCTGCCACTTATTTGTTTTCTATTATTGCCTTTATTGGATTCGCCTTCGCTGGCTTCCCTTCGGCATTTCCCTCATTTGATCTTGTTTTCTAAATTTACTCTCACACCAAGTAATCACGTGAACTCAAATTTCCGCAAAATTACACCCACAAACAAATTGGCCCTAATTTTTCTAACGTGTCAAAAAATCTAATTACAGACTGTGATTTGGACACGCACTTTCATTGCGGGAATAAAACTTCGTGTCTACCCAAGTCAATGCTTTGCAATAAAATAATAGACTGTTACGACGCTTCTGATGAAATGAACTGTACATTAGGTGAGTTATGCATATTTTTCATCCATAATTAAAAAAGTATGAAATCCTAAGACTCGTGTAAAAACTGATGCATAGAAATTGGTGGTTTTTATCATTGGCTTCATTTAATTGACCATCCAAATTTCACAACTTTGGTTGTTCACAATTTTTAGAAATTTGTATCGTATTTGATGTCTAACGAATCGTACGAAAGCTTGTAGACTCAAAAAAGGCACACACGTTTCAGTAATAATAATAATTGGTGTCTGTGAATAACTCGTTGGGGTATTTTCTCCGTTTGTACGTAAAATGTATCGCTCTCGAGCCGACTCGGTACTTTAATTTCTCGAAACTGCAAAGAAAATTGTGATTGACACAAGAGTATTTTGCCGGAAGGATTCGCTCGAGTTTCGAGCTGTTGAACGATTCGAACGATGCATGCCGTGTACACTTAACACGCATACGCGAAACAAACCAAACAAGGGGGGTGCATAATTCATGACTTTTTTGCAGTTGAGAGTAAATTACAGCCGAGGATCGTGCCCTCCTGTAAACTACAGTGCATTTAGTGAGAAAGAGCGTGTTCAACATGGAAATAAAACATTTTCATCGTGAAAAATTATGGAATCGAATTTTTACTATGAATGTTGAGAATTATGAGCTGTGGTTACACGAAAAACCAGGGCTGATAAAACGCATTGTTGAGCTAGCTAATCTAGTTTTGATCCCATGGTAAAATCATTAGAGCTTCAATGACAGAAAAAAAATTGTTTCTTCCAATAATTTTTCGATCCAATTTTGGACAACGTACAGCTCATCAATACAGAATTTTCATCAATACTGAAAGTTTTTTCATTTTTCAAGTTGAACACGTTATCGCTTTACGCACGTTATATTTATGAAAATCTTTTAGACTTGTGCACTTCTCGAAGCGAAATTTAATCAAGAATTTTCTCAAATTCGTTAATCAATTAATTAATTAATCGATTCGTTGTTACTGGGTAGGAGCTCGAACATTAACTTTAGACATTTCAAATTTTAATTGATTCAATCATGGCGATTTCCAAATTCTTGACATTCAGACTTTCGTATTTTAAAATTTAAGGACTAGAACATCGTAATTATTGAAATTATGCAGAATTCTAAAAGTTATAAATTTTTATACTTTTATATTTATAATAATGTGAAACTTTACTTCAGAATATCAAAACTTTCCAATCAGTAAATTTAATATTAAAATATTGTTCAACATTTACAATTTGAAAATGTTTTACTCGTAAATTTTCAGAGTTTTGGATTTGCAAATTTTCGAATTAATTTTTTAATCATGCAAATTTTTACTCGTCAAATTTCCGAGATTTCAATTAATAACTCGTATATTTCTCTTTCGTTTTTTTGAATCTTGAATTTCACGAAAATTGACAAATTCTTCAAGTTTTCGAACATACATTTTTGGTCCTCATATTCCTTATTTTCTGACACCTGGATTTGGGAAAACTCGAGAAATGGACAAAGTCTGAAAGCTTCTCTATACTACCAAAGCTACTTTACATTTTCCTAATAAACAATGTTCACAAAAATACTTTTTTCGTTGTAGGTGATGGTATTGTTGGTAGGTGTGAGTACACAAACTACGTATTTTTGTGATGCTTGCATGACCTTTTCACACGCTCTATTTTTTTTAATCGCAATTACCTCTTCTCAAAATATGCATAATTCTGCAAGAAACTATCCTTGTAACTGAACCTTAAAAAATTGCAAAAATTCCTTACAAGGTTCTTCATTTCTTTACACAACTTTATAAGTTTTCTGAAAAGTTATAAAATTACCTTGTAAATTATCGAAAAAAGGCTATTTAATAAGTTTCTTAGAAACTTGTAAGGTTTTTCAGTCGTTTTGAAAAATCTTATAATTTTCCTTGAAACTTATGTCGCTTCATAAATAATTCATAAGGTCACCTTGTAACTTTCAGGGAACTTATAAAGTTGTATGAGGTGCCTTATAAAAATTACAAGCGGTAGAAGAAATTTCTGAAACCTTATAAGATTTTTGGAAATTTTATAAGGTTCAAAGTAAACAAGTGTACGCTGTTTAATTTTGGAAAACGATATCAAAAATAATCAAAATTCACGTCATTACATTCGTATTATTTTTTCAGCATGCCCCTCCGAGAGCGACTTTACGTGCCTCAATGGCCAGTGCATTGCAAAAACTAGGTTCGTATATCTAATTGATAATTAAATCATAATTTATAATTAATGCTGAAAATGAGCAAATCTAACAGATAATTAGTAATTATCAACCTAATTCGCCCATTCTCCGTATTTACCATAAATCGTAATATTCAAAAAACCATAATAAAATGGATCGATTCTCAAACATTATATTAACACAAGTAAAAAAAATCAAGTTCAAATACAATTTTTTTTTTTCAATTCTCGGAATTTAAATTCAATATGTAATCATAAATACATTTATCAACAGATTCTGTGATGGATTCAAAGATTGCGAAGATGCAAGTGATGAACCTCAAGGCTGCGAAGGAAGGTGCAATAAACAAGAATTTACATGCGGGTAACTTATCATGAAATACTGAAAATTTTTCGAGATCGTAGATTGCGGTTTATTTTACCGATGCATTTTTGCAACGATCTTTTTTCCTCTACTCACGAAGTGAAATTAGAATTCAACACGAGCAAAAATTGAAAATTGAAAACTTGAACTCAATAAAAAAAAAACTCAAATATATGACGAACGAAACTGTTTTTCGATATAATTCTCGAAAAAATGCTAATTTTTCGTGTGAGAAGTAACTTATTTTTTTACACGCAAAATTTTGGGAAAAACTGCTTTTTTCAAATTTTAAACAAATAATAATTTGTCGTTTTTTCAACTTGTAGCATAATATAATATTGTTGAAAATAATCCATTTTTGTATTATGTTTATTTCGGTTTTTCGGATTTTAAAGAAATTCTAAACCTTTTCTGTACTTTTTTTCACTTTTTCAAAATTGAAGAAAATATGTCTCATCATTTTTCATTTTTTCTAACTTCGTGTTGCTCATATCATGATAAAAATAATTGAACATTATTTCATAAGTGTAAAATACCATACGATCTTTTTATAAATTGTTAAAAGAATTCATGTATTGAAAAATTGTATGTTTTTTTATGTTACAGAAACAACAGGTGTATATTGAAAAAACTGAGGTGCAACGGAGTCGATGATTGCGGCAATGGCGACGATGAATTGCACTGTCGCGACTAATTTTACAACCATGTATTTTTCTACGTCTACGCAACTGAAAACGTGCCTTGTAGAATTTTCGAGGAAAAATTGTATTATACAGTATTTTTAAATGAATATAATATATGTATCTATATTTGCGTCTTGAGATATAACGGAATAATTAAATAAATTTTCGACGATTTTATCACAGTTTTGTTAATTTTCACGAGAATTGGACAACTTTGCAATTATTTTGGAATTCTTACTTTTTTTTCAATTTTAAAAAATCTTACATATTTTTTCGGGGATACACAAATATGGAAAGTTTTGAGAAAATATGAAATTTTTCCAATTTACGATTTCCAAATTGTAAAAAATCACTCTCCATTCTCAAAAACGTTCTGGCAATCTATTAGTATTATCCAATTTTCAGAAGATTCTGATAGTTGCAAAAAATTGATTATACAGGGTGTCCCAAAGTCGACGGAAATCCCGAAAACTGTGGATTCCTTATCAAATTCCAAGACGTTTTTCCCTTCGCAATTTTTTGATTTGCGCAAAATTAAAATAATGATTAACGATTAAAATCAGCCAATCAGAGCGCGCCATTACTAGAGAAGGACGGAACATGGACACCAGGATTGCGACTTTCCGGGTAACCCTTTATGGCCAATGGTAATGGCGCGCTCTGATTGGCTGATTAAAATTGTGAATAACTATTTTTCTTTTGCGCAAATCAAACGATTGCAAAGGGAAAATCGTTTCAAAATTCGAGAAGGAATTTACAGTTCCCGGGAGTTCCGTAGACTTTGGGACACCCTGTATAGGAAATTGCCCCTCGGCCCCCCAGTTCCGGCGCCAATGTGTTCGACACACAAAAAAGCGCGTGAAAATTCGGGGAACCGGCACCGGCACCAATGTACCTGACACAACAAAAAGCGCGTGAAAATTCGTGGAATCCGCATCACCCACCAGCCGGCAAGCGATCAAAACAAAACCACGCTGACGGCACGCTCAAAAATGACCATTCGACGCTGCAATATTTCCATGAATCGGAACACAAAATAGCTCGATTCAATGTTTACAAGGCCGACGCTAACGATTTTTGAAATTCCCCCTTCCCCCCAACTTGCCGAAAACAAACGCAAAGAAGCCGAGGACTTACAAAATGCGTACCCAGAACGCGCGCAAAAAAAACCGCGGCAACGAATCAATGGCGGTCGAACAATTTCCAAACCATGATGTCAACAATCGTCCCCACACGTCCAACGATCGGCTGTGATCTTTTCGCAGTGAAATGTAACGCGAAAAATGTGTTTGGACATCGAAAAAAGCATTGGGAACGAGAACTAGCTTACGGCTTACATTTTCCGTGGCATGACGACTGCATCAGCCTTCGGTTCCTCAAATCCCTTAGAGTTGCAACTGCACAAGACACATACGCGGAATAACAACCGCCGCGAAATTTTGCGAAGAATTTTGCGAAATTTTGCGAACAGGGATGAACGACGATATTAGATGCGGAAAAAACCGTTTCCGCGACTTTTTCTTCGGCTCTCGTGAAAAAATAAGGACATTGAGGGGGTTTTATTATACCGGCGCGAGAAGACGCGAACAAGGAACACACGCTGGGCAGAGTCGCGGGCGGTGACGACAAAAAAACGCGCGGTTGCAGTTTTTATGTCACACGCGTATCCTTGAACATTGTCCAATCAGAAAATTCAAATTTCACTACGCTACTGAAATGCATTATACAACTTTTCAATGTTGGAATTTTGTATTGGAATTTGTTATCTTCGCGGTAAAATGAAGTATACCTTAGATTCTGAAATAACAAATAATGAGCAGTCGTATTATTTTATACACAGAGGCTTTTTATTATTCTTCCGATGTAATCTTTGTGGCAATTTTGCAACTTTTACCAATGGTGTAGCTGTAGGGGGTTGGGGTTGAGAACCCTTCCCCTATAAAATCTGGGAAAACAGTGTTTTATGACAGTATGCAAATTTTTCGGAATTACTATGAAACCAAATCCACATGAATCCTGTATTTCGTAGGAATTTCAGATTATAATGTAATTTTTCATATATTTTTGAAACTTTACACTATTTTGTTCACTAGTAATCGATTACTGAGGATCATATAACTTGATAATATGTAAACGATTTTGAATACACACCATCATATTTCCTTGGACGTGAATTTTATTCTCAATTCACTTATAAATTTAAAGAAATTCATCATTTTGCCATGAATCAACAACTGAAGAGTATTTTATTTGAATTTTGGTGCGGTTGAGAAGCGCTTGTTGCGCCTGCGCATGTTGTTCGACGAATTTCACAAATTGTCATGAATTGTCATGTGGTGGTCGAAAAAAAATTCCAAGTGATTCCAAGTGACAAGCAGTGACAAGTTAGAAATAGTAGGTGAGCGACAAGTTAGTTTTATTCATATTAAACAAGGTTCGTATTATTTTTTAATTGATTGAATTGAAGAATACGTCGCCTTCGTTTTGGATTTCAACAAAATTTTGTGATTTCAAGTAATTAGACTGCGAATCATGCACGCACTTTTCGACGCTTTAGGTTGCACTGTTGTTATTTTTTGAGGTCAAACCATTATTTTTGAAAAATTTTTTAATGTACCTTAGTACGAAATAATGACGAAAAACATTTTTCGTGCTCTGGGCTTTATTTTGCTTATTTGTAATAGGATTATACTATGATGCTCAAACTCACATGAAGTGAAAACTACCACTATAACGGCCATTTTCATTTTGCCGCTGTTGAAATTATGTTTTTTTAGAACCAAATTTACGAAATTGGGAATTTGAGGTTGGGATTACACAAATATTGAATTGTATTCTTTATTCAAGAGTAGAGTTTTTAAGCTTACAAGTATAGAAAATTTAAATTTGATATTATTTTGGATTGCAAAATTCTTATTAAAATATTTCAAATTTACTAATTTCTTGATTTCGATTCAGATTTTTGAATTAAATTTCATGTATCAAAACGATTGAAATTCGAATAAGTAATATATTTGTTCAATGAAAAATTATCTAATTTTTGAAATTTTTGCAGCAAAAAATAGATTTACCAAATGGGAGACTCGGACGATGAGTATGACAGAAAAAGGCGAGATAAATTCAGAGGCGAACGAACCGAATCATACAATAGAGAAAGGGGTAGAGATGATAGACGACGAGATGATTGGGTAGATAGGTAAATGGGTTGTACTTTTTCCAACAAGTACATAAATTTGTATTTCCAAAACATACATTTCCAAAATTCTAATTCTAAAGCTCCAAAATTTCTTTAACACATAAATTTTGAAGTATGAGCTCGAAAAATTATTAATCCGAAATCAGACAATTTTTATACTTGCAAATTCCAATTTAAAACTACTACATTTCTGTGACTTTCATATTTGGATGCTCAGGAATTTGAATTTTTTATCAATTCACAAATAAATTACGCACCAATTCACTTGGAAATAAATTTGATTCCGACCTGAAGATACTTTCAAGGTCATTAAAATCCCTTGGATTCGTCATTTTAAAGGAGAAAAAAGCTGCGAAATATTCAAAGTTATAATGAATTGATGAGCGCCCCATATTGCCTGAATTGTAGCGATGATTCCAGGGAATGGTCGGGTAGACCACGGGGGAGGCCAGATTACCGGGACTATCGAGGGGGCGGCGGGGGCGGAGGTCGGGACCGATTCAGCCCCTCGAGATCCCAGGACATGGGTCCCCAGATGAAAAGAATGAGGACCGACTGGGGAGACGACAGGCCTCATTATGGGGGCCGCGATTATTACGGTGGTGGAGGTGGTGGTGGTGGTGGCGGCGGGGGCGGAGGAGGCTCTTGGGGCCCCGATCAGTATCCCCCTCCTCATCATGGCAATCACCACTATGGCAACCATAGCAACAATAACAGGTCTTCTTTTGTTTTCACATTCGTTTGTCTTTTTTTCTCTCTCAAGTGCAATAGTTGAAAAATCATGACGAAAAAAAGCAGGCTCACTCCCCAACTTTTGGCCAAAATAAGGTAAAATTTTTAAAATTATGGAATTCACATTTTTATACATTTAGGACTTGGGAATTCGAAGAATGGAAATTTCCAACCTAGAAATTGGACCACCGTAAAATTTTTGAGGTTTGAAAATTCGAATATGAAAATATTGGTTTTAGACACTTACCTTAATTAAATTTAGAATGAGTTTGAAAATTCTGAAATTAGTATAATGTAAGGAAATTTTGAATTTTTATGTTGACAGTCGTGAAATTGCGGGCAACTTCAGTAACTCGAACGTGGAGACGCAGCCGCCGATGATGTCTTTTAAAGCATTCCTGGGGACACAGGAGGACTCGATAACCGACGAAGAGGCCATCAAGCGCTATAACGAGTACAAACTGGAATTCCGCCGCCAACAACTCAACGAGTTCTTCGTGGCTCACAAAGACGAAGAATGGCAAGTTCAACATTCAGCACGCCCACTATTTCTCGCCAATGGAGTTCTTTCAGCTTGACGACTATTGCGAATTTTCACTTTAGAATATCACAATTATCAATTATCATGGCAGTTTAAAAAAAATAAGAGACATGCATTACAATCAGGGTGTCTGGGGAACCATGCAAAACCAGAATTTTGTGTCATTTGGCAGTTTAAATTTATTCTATGAACTTTTTAGACTTTTCTTTAACATTTTAATTAGAAATTAGAGGATGATGCAGATATTTTTTAAAAAGTGGTAAATTTTGAGAATTTTTTGAGAGTTTGAAAGTGCATAGAAGTTTTGGAAAGTAAATAATTTTCAATTTTCATAAATTCCAGAAAGTTGGGAAAGTTTTTAATACAAATTCCAAAACCGATGTTGAAACTGCAAATTTTTGTAGGGTTTAAAATTTTGAATTTACTAAATATTTGAAAATTTAAAAATTGAATTTCACAACTTTGTGCAAATTAAAAAAAAAGGTTTTATAGTGATCATAAAAACGAAGTAACTTGCTTTTTCAGTTAAAAATGAAAAATTCTGTTTTCAAACTCTGGACACCTTGAAAATGCAATAATTCTTCTCACGAGATCAGTCACTGATGCCCAAAAAGGAAAAAATTACTCCAAAATGAACATTAATGTAAAACATTACTTACAAGCATAATGACAGTAACGAAACTTTACTGTTACAGTGAAGTAACAAATTTTGAACTCTGTCATTTTCATCAGAATTTTTTTCTATTTTGATGAAAATTTCATAGAGGGTAAAACGTGATTTTTTATTGCTGTCATTTTACTGCTAGTGATTGTTCAGCATTAATTTTTTGAAAAAAAATAAGAAAATAACGTCATATTTTTACAACAAATTGAAAAGAATATTAGTAATTAGTGAAATTCTAAAGTGTGACCAGATCTCTCTATCCCTACAGCATACATCCATTGGCGCCCTATTCCATGGGCAAAGACCGCATCATCTATTTAGTTTATCGCTCGATTATTTTGAATACCGCGTGACGCGCATCGAAGAAGGCTATTTAGATAAAGTCATGCAAAACAGTCGAAAAGAAAAATGACTGAGAGCTGGGCGCGCAAAGCCCGAAAAAGCTCTGTTAGGCCGCGGTTTAAACCCGAACAAAAATTTTTCCTTTTTCACGATATAAATTTAGTAGAATAAGCAAAACGCGGAGAACGTGAGCTATTGTTGAAACCAACAGGTGAGGTTCCATTACATAAAGAATAAGGTTGGCTCTATTAGTCGTATGGTGGATTTTGACTTTTTTTAGACAGCGGTCGCTCAATAAAACCAAAACAGGAGACTTTACAGTAGACTTTCATTTACAGAAACGTTTTTGAAGTGGAACACCACATACACGAAGTTATATAGTGTCATGAAGATCTCCTGTTTCCATAACTAAATATTTACCGTTTCTATAAGTGAGTCTACTGTAATAAAAATGAGTTGTTGCTGTAAGGCTCGAGATTTTTATTTCCGTGGTGGAGATTTATGAGGAAACAGTGTATAATTCACGAGTTGAAAAAAGAAAAAAACTTGTCGAGAAAAGGTTGTCTGTACTACACAAAATGCGTGGACTTTATTGCACATTGTACTTGGGTAATTGAACATTGACACGCTCCTCAGTTAAACTTTTCGGAATGCGTATCATTCATGCAAAACGTGGTTAAACATTGTTCCATTGCATTTTTTATGTTTTGCGAGATTATTGATTTATTTTACTTTGGTAGGTTCAAGATAAGATATCACCCGGAAGAGTCGGTCAAGAGAAAGAATGAACAGCTGGCTGCATTGAAGGTAAATTTATTGAACTCGATGAATTTTTTTACAAATATAAACTTGCAACAAATAAACAGTTTTTACAGATTCTGTAGACTTGAATTTCCTAACAAAAATTTTTAAAGAAAAATCCATGTTTTTCTTTTAATACACAACCCAGTAATAAAAATAAACGTTTTCAAATTGAAAATTTTCAAGTATTCTCAAAGGTTTTCAAAAATCTTGAACTAACTTTGGAATAGTAGAATATGGTTCAAGATTCGTCGAACTTTTTAAGTCCAAATCAGATGGAATAAATAGTTCATTAATTTTCGAATAAAATTATATATTCATAAATGCCATATAAGTCATTAATGATCAATGAATCGTTGGATAATTACAGAAAAGAGTTGCAGTGTTTCTGGAAATGATGGACGCGGGTGAGATAGAGAAAGTTTCAGTGGATGGGGATCAAATGGACGCTTTGCTGCGTCTTCTGGACGCGGTCGTGATAAAATTGGAAGGCGGCACGGAAGAAGATTTGAAAGTGCTCGATGCTAAACCAACACCGCCTCCTCAGATAGTCGTCAAAGAGACACCAACTCCGGAAAAACCAGTCGAAAATAAGGAACCTAAAGAAACTCGAGGAAATAGAGAACACGCGGAAAATAAAGAAAAAGAGAACCTTATGAGCAAGCTGATCAGTGAACTGAAATCGGAGCCTGCGTAAGTTGTACAAAAGAGTAAAAAATTACTAGTCATTTTTTACTTAAATAAGCATGAATGTTCGGAGCAGAAAAATCAAATTTTAACTCTTAGAAATTCGAAATTTTCGATGATTTGATATTCTTGAAATGTGTTGATTTGAAAATGCAATTTATGAAAAATACTTATGTAGAAAAATTGAGGAATTGGAAAGATCACATTAAAAATTTTGACATTCAGTGAAGTTGAAAATTTAAATTCGAAATTTCTGCGATTCAAATTGGAAAATTCTAGAATGTTTCGATTTGAAAATACGATTTCTATATAATAATCAGTCAATGATTTTTAATCAATCGATGCTTTTTTTAAATACACTTCTAGACGTGATCAAGAATTATTTATTTCATTATTTTAATCGTGTTACAGTAAAAAAGATAAGAAGGAAACGGAGCGCGAGTCCAATGTTGAAGAAAGTGAAGAGAATTGGGATGACGATGTAGTTGAAGATGACAAACCATTAGATGACGCAGATGGCAAGAAAGAGATGGACGAAGAGAAGGAAAAGATTGTTGAAGAAGAAGAGAAAAAAGAGGAAACTATGGAAACTGGAGAAAATGTCTCGGCTGAACCCGCGGAGCCTGAAAAAAGTACTTGAAAGCCTCAGTTTTATAGTGTCTGGCATCGCTAGTCTTAATTTTACAAAATTAATTTTGTACATTGGGAAACAATATTTCAAATAATGTTTATATATTGGAAATATTTCGAAAAATGCAGTTATGCACTATTACACAATTGTAAATATGTAGTTGCAATATTTTAATAATTTTTTTGTTTGCCAGCCAAAAGTCCGGAATTGAATACGAAAAAACGAAAACGGAAGGACAGTAACAGCAGCAACAGTAGCAATAGCAGCAGTAGCTCGACTGAAAAAGAAGACGACAAACCGGATGCGTCCAAAGAAGACGCCCGTAAGTATTCAAAAGTTATAGAAATATATATAAATAATTTATGCAGTGATGAAATTAAAAAAAAAAAACTTCAACTATTGTATAGCAGCGGGTGAAAAAGCTGGAGAAAATAAAGAAAACACGAAAGAAGTAGAAGAAGGTGAGAAGGAGGAAGACGAGAAAATGGACGAAAGCAAAGAAGCCACTTCCGAGGGAAAAAAAGAAGCCAAGGCAGCAGAGAAAAGCGAAGCGCGGGAAGCAGAAACGGTTATCGATTTGGCCAGCGAGGAGAAGGAAAAAGAAATCCGAGCCCTGCACAAAACCAGCAGCATTTTTCTACGAAATCTGGCACCGTCTATCACAAAAGCAGAAGTCGAATCGGTTGGTTACATGCAAATTCAACAAGGGCTTAGCCAAGGTTTTGATTAGGAGGAGGCGTTTTCTTTTATATACAAAATTTTGTGTACAAAAAAATTAGAAACTAGGGGCAACTGACCCCCCTGCTCACTGTTGGCTACGCCCTCGGAAAATTACCTCTTTTTTGTTCAAAAATTCAGTTTTCTAAACA
Organism: Platygaster equestris; assembly: GCA_030522785.1. Taxonomy (NCBI): domain Eukaryota; kingdom Metazoa; phylum Arthropoda; class Insecta; order Hymenoptera; family Platygastridae; genus Platygaster; species Platygaster equestris. The sequence continues at coordinate 23,714 of JAPYZK010000098.1, forward strand.
AACAACTTTTTTTCACAACTTCTGAAAATCAAAGAAAATTTATTGAATCCAGTTCGGAGATAAGAAGAAAATTTATGAATGTAATTACTGTGTTTAGATGTGCAAGCGATTCAGTGGTTATTTGAGAGTCGCTATAGCTGACCCTCAGCCGGAACGGCGTTGGTTCCGACGAGGCTGGGTTTCCTTTGAAAGAAACGTCAACATTAAAGAAATATGCTGGAGCTTGAACAACATTCGGGTAAGCGTTTGTTGATCAGTTGACGATTGGTGAATGTTGAGTAACAAGAAATGATTGATCAGTTGAACAACTATGTATTAACTGGTTATGTGCTCGATCAATCTTATGACGCGCAACCGATTATTGCGCAGAGCAGTTCAATTATTGATTCTAACTAATTATTAATCAGTTTATTAATAAGTCGTAGTTGGAATTGTTGTATTTTGTGCAATGTAAAACATGAAATTCGTTGTCGCAGCTCCGAGACTGCGAGCTCGGGGCGATCGTCAACAGGGATTTGTCTCGTCGAATTCGCACCGTCAGCGGGCACACATGGTTCAAGCAGGTCATCAGAAGTGACATCAAATTGGGCGCCAAAATAGTGCACAATTTGGATAATCGAGTTGGCCTCTGGTCCGAGGACAAAAAAAGCGAAAATGAAAATGACGAGAAAAAGTCACAACAGACTGCTGACCAAGTTCAACAAGAGGTAATATTGACGGGTGTTTTTGCATTGTGGTCAAAATTAAAGTATAATTGACTGTCATATTTCGTTTTTCAAGTATTCGTGTCATATTTGAAAGTTGATAATGAGCGTCAAAATTGCCAAAAAGTAAAAAAATTGTATTCTCTGGAAATTATTGATCGTTTTGACAGTAAAATTGCTAAACAAAAATGTCATTTTCAGGCATTTGGATTGTTATCCAAAAATCCGGTTCTGAAAAACATCACGGATTACCTGATCGAAGAAGCATCCGCCGAGGAGGAGGAATTGCTCGGCACTTGCGGCGATCAAGAAGAGGGACAGTTGGCAAGCGACTCGGAAGGTTTAATCGAAAAAGATTCGGTCCTGTTGAAGGTACTTGCACAATCCAAAAGTTGCTTATTATTTACAAACGAGTAGTTCGTATGGAATCATAAATTTGATCTTGTTTCGATCAGGTTTTGGACCGACTGATTTTGTACTTGAGGATCGTGCATTCCGTGGATTATTACAACCACTGCGAGTATCCTAACGAAGACGAGATGCCAAACAGATGCGGAATAATGCACGTGAGAGGACCTGTCGCCACGAACAAAGTTTCCAGCAACGAACTTGCAGAGTACTGTCGCAATTTTGAAAGCAAAATGTCGGCTTTCTTGACTCCCACCGTCAACGTTATTTCCGACGATTTTGACAAACTCGGCGCTAAAAACGCTGAAACGTATCCTTTCACTAACTTTTGTTTTTTATTTATAAACGTGTTTAGTCGTGGAAAATTTTTTGACCACTCCACATTTTCTTTTACCAAAAGTTTAATTTCTGGACTTTTAAAAAAATATTCATTTTTTGTATTCCCAAGTTTTCAAGCATTTTCCAACTCTAAAAATTGAAAAATTCGATTCTGTAATTTTGGAATGCTAAACAATTTTAATCTGAACTTTTTTTTGTCTAAATCATTGAATTGAAATTTTTGAATTCAAAATTTTGTGTTTACAAATATGAAATTTAATGGAGATGTAAATATTAAAATTCAAAAATTTACAAGTTTATAGAACTTACTTGAAAAAAGTAAACTTCAATGATGCTTGTATTTTCCTTGACCAAAAATGTGTACAGTGAAGTGGAAAAGTTTGTTCAGGCGAACACCCAGGAACTTTCCAAGGACAAATGGTTGTGTCCACTGAGCGGGAAAAAATTCAAGGGTCCCGACTTCATTCGCAAGCACATTTTCAACAAGCACGCCGAAAAAGTGGCCGAAGTTCAGCAGGAAGCCGAGTATTTCAATAATTACTTGAAGGACCCAAAACGTCCGCAATTACCGGAACATCCGGGAAACAAAGGACCTGCCCCTAGGGACGGACCGCGAGACAATTTCTCCTCCTACGGCGGCGGAGGCGGGGGAGGAGGTGGCGGTGGAGGGTACGTTTTTTCCTTTTTATCTGATTTTTTAACCAGAATTTTGGTAAATAATTGACAAATTTTCTAACAAATTTTTAATAATTTACAAAAAATTGGGTTTATTTCAAATGAGTAAAGTAAGAAACTTGGAATGTAAAAAATGAAAATTTGTACAATTCGAATCGTTATGAATTTGAAAATGGATTCAAAAGTTCAATGCAAAAATTAGGAATTCCAACGAATTTTCGTGATTATGAAATTTGAAAGTTTATAACATTCAGAATTGCTCGATAGATATAATTTAGAAAACTTTTGTAATTTTGAAAACTTTCGAGTTCGAGTGTGAAATTATTAAAATGGGAAATTAAAATTTTGAAAATTGTTCAGATTCGGCAACTTTGGAGGAGGAGGTTACGGTGGCAATCGCGGCGGAGGATTCGGCGGAGGCTTTGGAGGTTTCGGAGGAGGTTTTGGTGGGCCCCGACAATCTCGCGGTGGATTCAACAGAGGACGGTGAGATATTTTTTGTTTGATTCAAGAAATGAAAACGTCTTTTGCGTCATATTCATGTCATCAAATAATACCATCGAAATTGAACAGGGTGTCCAGTGCATTTCTTGAAAATTTTTTTCAATTTTATTACTTACCTTTCAAGTTTCAGAAAATCTTTGAAACATTTTTAGCTAAAGAATTTTAAAAAAAATTATTGTAAAAATGAGGAACAAATATGAAAAATATCTAGACACCCTGTTAGAAGCAATGATTTGGATACATCAATTGTATGAGTACAAATAATGTTTTCAGGACTTCTCCGGATCCATCATCAAGGGCTATCATTAGTTATAATGACTTGGACCAGCTAGATACCGACTTTTTCTGATTTTTTTTGTCGTTTGATTCCGTCCATATTCCATAATTTTTTTTGTTCCTGCTTTCACAGTATTTCCTACATTTTTTTCTGTTGTCTTTAGATTTGTTCGATTGTAGTTTGGAAAAAGACATTGTAATTACAATTTGTCTTATTGTTATAGTTAAGAACTACACAAAAAAGCATTCCAGTTTTTTGCAGTTTTGGAAATCGTTCTGAAACCAGGAAATGAAAGATACGAGTAGCAATTTTCAAAAATACTTTCATATTAGAATTGAAAATGTATAATACGAAAATTTTGAAGTTGAAATAATTGTTCATCCAAAAATGTTAAATGCATTGCACTATTTTAAATTTTCAACTTTCATAATCTACAGAACGTTGAAATTTGAATACTGATGTTTTTTCGAAAATAAATCATTTTCAGAACGGTTTTTCAATAAAAACTGCAAAAAAATATTCTGCTTTGTACAAACTCTACTAAATGATGTAAAATACTCTCGTAAAAATAATTTGCTCAAAAATTGTTGGACTTGATAAAATCTTGTCAATGCAATAATCTCACTAAATATTTTATTAAGAGAAAATATTTTGTCTTTTTGTTTGTAAAAGTAAATAAACAGGCTCATTTTTGAGGAAACGTTGATTTATTTCATTCCTTCTCCGTTTTGGCGTTGATCGAGTTGGTCTCATGTCAAAAAATGAGTTTCATGGCAATAGATAGCTGTTGATAATTGAGCTAACTGTATATTTTCCCATATTACAGTGGCGGAGGAGGAGACTTTCGGCCTATCATTCATTATCGAGACCTCGATGCACCTCGTGAACCTGACGATTTTCTCTAAATATCCTCCACTGATAACTCGTTATTTGACGCTGTCGACAATTGCTATACTCATCATACACAATTTTTTTTTCTTTTAACTGAGTCATTTAAGGTGAATGCAGAAGTACTACGAGTTTCCGTAACAATGCAAGAGAGAAGCGTATTCATAATTAATGTAAATTTATACTTACCCAAAGTCATACAAAGACCAATGAAAAAAGTGTGCATATTATATTGTATTAGAGGAATTGCATATTCGTCATAACAGATGTAAGCAATTGTATTCAAATATAAATAAACAATGTATTTAATGGGAATTGCGCTTGAGCAGGTTTTTATCGAACCTTTGGAATGTACCATACTTGAATGAGTTTTTGAATTTTTCGAACGAGTTTTTTGGATCTGGTCATAGATGCTAAAATTGGACATGAGTATCGTTATTATTTAATTATAATTTTAACAAGATAAAAAATATGTGTGTAATAATTCATTAGATAATTTAAATTTATTTCGAAATGAGGAATTTTTCACTGTAAAATGTTGATGTTACGATGAGCTTTTAGAAAGAAATTTTTTGATCATTTTTTTACAGAAGTTTGAAATTGTTTATATTCTGATAAATTTGAATTAGCATATTCAAAATTGTCAGCCATCTCTTTCAGTACACTAACTTCGAGCAAGAAAAGAAAAAGTGATAAGTTGCCTTGTGTCGCACTCATACGAAGTGTACGAAAATTTGGCCACTGGGTAAATTAATATGAAAAATTTTAACAACACAAGCATAACCTCAAAGTTGTTTAATTACATCAATTGACATCAATTTACATTGATTTACATGCTTTACATATTACACGAAAGATTGTCAAAATTGTGCCACATTTAATCAGTTGTTGATTAACTAAAAAAGTGAAACTTCGCACCGAGTAAGTCTTATTATTTATGTCATTAATTGATCTGACAATAGCAGCAACAAAATTGCGATTGTTATTGCTGAGCTGATATTTGTTAAGAATATTCATTGACAACGAATGGCAACTCAAACAATTTATCGATCTCTTTTTGGGGTGATTTAGGTTTTTCAAAATCGCAAAAATGTAAAAAAAGACGCGATTTTAAACGAGAGTTTAGATTTTGGTAATTTTCTTGAGATTCAAATATTCTCGGAATTCTGTTGATATTCGGTACTGGTAATTGCAAAAAAATCAGCCCAACCCTTGTTAGCAGGAAGATGAATATTCTGTGGTTGTTGAGCAGAGCCAATAACATGGCAAAACCACTGATCGTTGACACTTTGGCATATTTTTCGCGGGGAATCCAATCTTCCAGTAATTGCACAGCAACGATTGGCAGTTCAAATGGCAGCGCTGGCCGAGTGACATTTTTGCAGGCCTCGAAATTGACGCAAATTATGAACCAAACAACGCGTGGTTTGGTGTACAAATTGAGACTCTCAAGACGATGCAAATATTGTTACTTTGAAACGCAAGATGATGTTGCTATGGTCAAATGCCAGAGTCATCCGCGACACAATCAAGTAGTGAAACAGAAAAAACCGAAAAACCGTTGGGTCATTACGTCCATTTGCAATAAGCCTAAGAGAGATTGGTAATTTTAAATTGGCACAGCAATGTGTTTGAAATGACTTTTTGGAAAAGTCATGTACCAGAGAATTAATAAAAATAGGTATTATGGAAACCAACAGTGCATTTTTACCTGTTTTAAAAATGAGATGACTTAATTTTTTTGTAACCAACAAATTTCGTTTATTCAATATGAAATTCAGGGTTGAATGTGAACATTTTTTGATTTGTTGTAGACCCTGTTGAATGGAAAATTTTTTCATTATTTCAGCAAAAAAATATAATAGTAGAGAGCAGATTCTATTTGAGGGGGAGTATTTTAATTTGAAGCAAAACGACAGAAATTTATTATTATCAATTATCGAAAATTAATGCTACAAAAAAGTATGTCAAATGGAAAACTTGTCAACTAAAAAATACCAAACCCTTAATATTACAGAATTTTAAGTGTTGACTTTTTATAGTTTGAGTTTATTCAACTGAAGAGTTGAAATTATTTCAACTAAATAAAATACTAATGAGTTATTTAAAAAGTATGAGTTTTTTTATTCAAGTACTGTATTCAACTCTTCTAGAATACTATTTCGCTGGCAATTGGAGTAATTTTTCTCCTTTGGCCTCCAATTTTGCGGCCAGCACTTTCTGATTTTCTTCTTCTTTTTGAAGTTGCAACATTTTTTGCCTCTCAACAGCAAAATCGATTTCTTTTGTGAGCTTTAAAATCCTTTGCTGAAAAATCATAATAAAATCAGTTATTAGTTTTTTATTAATTTTGTGGGATTTTTAGAATGAGAATGAAAAGTTTGGGTTAGTGTGTAATAAACCTACCGCATAGTTTTGTTGTTTGTTGACTCGATTCATTTGTCTAACTCCCAAGGGAGTCGGTCTGCCATCCGTGAACGAATAATCAGGCCAGTTCGTCAAAGGACCTTGTCTGTTGGGATTCTTAGGTAAACCTTTCCTGGAAAATTGTTTAAATATTATTATAAACCATTAAAAATTTTTTCAAATATAAAATGGAACATTCAAAAAACCCAAAAACTTAAATTTATAAAATGTTGGGAAAAATTTACTCTAGTTTTTCACTGGAGTACAAGTAGAGAATTTTAATGTGTAATTTTTTCGACGATTATTCGATAAAGAAGCATGTGTCATTTTTTTTGAATAAAATTTGAACATTGGTACTTATTTCCAGTTCAGTTTAAAAATGTTTAGTAACTTCTAGATCTTACAAATTTTCTTAATTGCAGAATGAATCAATTTTTATTTGAAAATGATTCATAATGAAAATGAGTCATAGGATTAATAAGAAGACCTAAATATACAAAATTTTAAAAACCAGAGAATATAAATTTTTTTTTCATCGACTCCAACATAAAAAATTTTTAGTTTTTATGTATAATTATAAAAATTAAACTTCAGAGAAGTTTCAAACTAAAAAGAAAGGTTAACTTTTTCAAACTGTCGTTTCGTCCTGGAATTGTGATTACATGGTTAATTAATATATAATTACTTTTTTCTGAAATCTTGATCGAGTAGTTTTACGGCCGACGTTTTGAACCCACTCGCCAATATAGTATTAGTACCTAAATACGTGAAAAAGCACACAATGATTTTTTTTATCCATTTGATGTACGTCAAGCAACAGTGATGATTTTATGAGTTGACTATAACTTACTTAGTCGAAAAACCACAAATGTATTATTAATCAAAGCCATTTTCCTTGTTTTTTTCTCGGCTGAATTGACGTCCTTTGTTTACTTACAAACAATTCTTTTGTCTTTGCGATATATTTACGACACACCGGCGATTATAATCCATTTATAATCCATGCTACTCCTTAATTTAGGAATTTTCGGTATATTTTGTTGGCCCACATTGGGTGAGAACAGAACGCAACCTTAATTCATCGCGAGGGTCGCGTTCCATCCTTGTTTCGAATGGAATAGAACACAGCCACAATATGAAAGTAAAGAGCTTAGGTTAGGTCGAGATGGAAAATTAAACTTGAAGGTAAATCTGCACTTTAGTACTTTTCTAATATTAGGCACTTTTTGCATTTCTATTAATGATTCTACAAGAATCCAATGCGTTTTGTCAACCCACAACATACCCTTTTTCACGAAAAATCACCGTAAGTCACTTCGATTTTTCGAGCCTTTATTAATTACTCAATAAATAAAAAAATTTTTCAGTGTGGGCAAATTGTTAATGCACTTTTATACCCCCCCACGCCTCTCGAAAACTATTCTCTAAAAACATCTTTGCAGACAATTAATTCACCAAATTTAAGATTGTATGCAATTTCAAAACTGAAAGTCAAAATTTTGAATTTCTACGATTTAAAAGTATATGAATATTTCAAAACTGTAACAATTCAAAATCTTCTAAAATTAAATCAGTTAATTTTATTACAGGAACAGTGCTGGGTGAAAAAACAAATTGGCGGAAACTCAAATCTTTCAAAATATATCTTTATATCATCATTTCTACAGTGCATGATATGAAAATTGCACAAAAAATCTCAGAACATCATCATACCCTGTAACATAGCATACTTTCCAACAAAAAAATTTAGATAATTAGCATGAGACTTTCAAAAGAAACCAAGTCGTAAAAAAACTGTCATTTCAAAATACGATGAGTATAAAGTTGGTACAAAGATTTGCTGATAACAGGCCCAATTTTTCGCTGCGCAGATCCAAAGGTCAGATCAGCAAGTAAATCTTCTCCAGAAACAACGAAAGCTTCGTGCAAAAGTTTTGGTGTCGGGTAGCGTTCCGTTATAGCTCGTGCTTTCTCAACTGAAACTCCATTCAGACCCAGCAGTTGGCGAATAAACATTTCTTTGACTTTGAAGTTCTGTAAACATTAATTTGATGTAATTCAATATTTTTCATTAATTAAAATTTGCTTTCTCTCGCTTTCTTACATTATCAGGTCTGTTTTATAAAGGCAAATTTAAAGTAGAAGAAAGAGAAGAGATGACATAATATTCTTCAGTTTGAATTTTTATTCTATTGTCAATACAAGTTGAGTAAAATTAAACTTTTCATCGATCTGAGTAACGTGCCGTCATCTTAAATTCTTGAAAAAGTAACAAAAACTAATGATTAAACCTTTGTTTTAATAGAAGATTTGTTGAATTCCATAAAACTCATGCAAGGCACGACATTCAAACTGTTGGAACACCCAGAACGTGGATCATTTGTCTTGCAGTATTCCAAAGTTTTATTCTGAAAAACACGAATTTATCAGCATTATGATAATGATAGTCATTAAAAGCAGTGACTGGTAACCAATTTTATACCTTGTAAAGTTCAACCAATTTTCTCGTAAAAATCCCCAAGTAGGTCATTGTATCTTTGAGAGAGTCGGTGTATTTAACTGAAAAATTGTCTTGCACCAAAGAATTGACGGAAGCTTGGTAAAGATGGTTCAGTGGCAAACCCACATTCAAATTCTTCCCAAAACTCTCCACTAGATATATAACGTTCTTCAAGCCCGATTTCTTCAAACGAGACTGTTGAAAAAACGAAACATCAGAATTGCTCGTATATTTTTATTGAAAGTCGAATCATTTTCGACAGTGTATTTATTGTCGTTTTCAACAACCTTTTGTTCGTGATATCGACCGTCTTTTATGCTGTGGCCCAAATCGTCCATTCTTTTTCTTTCAACAATGTATGGTAAAATCAGTTCCTTCTTCGTTTTTCGACAACGAGCAATCCAAGTAAAATCTCCGACATGCAAATGCTGCACTTGGAACTTGACATTGGAACGGGTCAATTGCGCCATTTGCTCGTCCATATCCTTATCTTTCAATTTTCTGGAATATAATATAATTAAGTAACAAAAAAAGGTACGCAATAAAATGTCAGAAAATGACAATGAACTATATGCAATGATTATACAACTATACAACTATATTATACAATGCAATACAATACAACTATATTATACAACTATACATGTGGCGAGAAAAATGTTCATTTTTTATGAGCATTGAAAAACTGCACTTACCCACTAGTTTCGTGCACATCAATTACTAAAATGATGTCAAATGTGCCCGGTAAAAAACGGACAAAATTAGGGTCCGATTCATCTGTTACAATTGCAGTTTCAGTGGTTTTGCTGGATTTCGAAGTGGATGCTTTTGGAACTGCATTTTTTTCACAGTTCGCTGTGTTTTTTTCAGCTGTTTCCCTAGCTGCCAATCTGCAAGTAATTGGCAAATCCCAGCGCTCGTCAAACACATCGTTTAAGTAATCATCAATTTGCTTTTGTGGAGACTTTGGAAGCTCTTTGTAAGGCGAGTTCAAAACTTGTTTATAGACTTGACTACAACTTGAAATCTTGACACCAACTTGGTTCGCTTCCTCGTCCTCTAAGATCGAAACATCCATGGCCGCCAGTTCTTCTTCGTGTATCTTTTCGATCATTTTTTTGCCCTGCTCTGTGATGTTGTATCTGGATAAAAATGTATTTATTCATGTAAGAAGTATTTAAAAAACAAATATTATGTTTTTTGGTTCACTTGACTTCATTTTCAATATATTCGTTTTAATCACCTCATCGGTTTTGTAGAAATTTTATCAATAAGGCCTTGTTTTATCAAAGGGTAGAACAAGGTCCAATATTGCGATTTTTTGTTGGAATCTGTATCGTTGGTGGATCCATATTGTTGAGCTTTCGTTTCCAAATCTTTTAGACTCATGAAACCTGAAGTAAAAAACATAGTAACAACTGCTTGTAAATTTCACATTTTTTTTCAAGAGACAAATATATTACCAGGATATCCTATATTATCAGATTCTCTGTACAAAGTCAACAATATGGAATATTTTTGGGAACCCTTATGCAAATCGTCCTCTGAATTCTAGAAATATAAAAGTTAGTAATGTGAATCATCCCGTAAGTTTTTTGAATAGATCTGATGTTTTTTAAAGAACCTTTTTCTCAGAGGGTTTTTTCTTAGTTCTGTAGGCATTTAAATCTGTATCTGTTTTAGTCCTGCTAATTCCATTAGAGACGACCTGAAATAAATAAAATATTTTAACGAATTCTCGTACTTTGGATTGAACTATTCAAAAAATTGAATGAATGATAAATGCAAAATTTTTATTAAGAGTTCATAAAATAATAAAGTTCAGCATCAAAATATGAACCATCAAAAATATTAAAAAATAAAAATTTGAAAACCAGTTCAACTTCAAAATCACCATTTTTATCATGTTCATTTGGTATTAAATTTATCACATTGAAAACAAATCATTTTCCTCGTTATGATACTGAATTGAAATAAAACAAACAAAAGCGAAAAAAATTTTTTTTAACTGTAAAAGGAACATTATTCCATAATGTCAATATCAAAAATTTAAAAAAATTGTGTGTACCGTATCTTTATCCCGTCTGCCCTGTTCATGCCCTTCTTCGCGAGTATCACAAAATGAGCCAGCATTTGTGATACTTATATCGTTTACAACATTGTGTTGGTACAGGTACATCTTCTTATCCAAAAGACCGCACAAGGTCATTCCAAAGCCCAAGTGTAACTTACAGTCATTCCCACTTTCGAGATTGAACGGACAGTCTTGAACAGCCTCCAAGGCATCTTTGAACATCTTTTCAAATTGTCCTTTATTTTTCTTTTCGCATAAGTAATACTCTCTCAAAAATTCTTCAAACAATGCGTTGTTTCGCACAGATGTTCTTGGAGCTTCTTTTTCTCGTGGACAAGTATTGTTATCTTCAAACGTATTGTCAGGTAATTTGATGGAAATGATATTTGCAGAAACCTGAAAACATCAGGTTTTCAGATACAGGAACATTCCAAAAATTGAAACGAGAGTTCAGATATTCATATCCAAATTAAGTTAAAATTAATTGTCTAGTATACGAGCTTTTGTTGAACAATAATTTTTTTGGGGGTTTTCTTTATAAATCGCTCATTTTAAGCATAAAAAGTTATCAGGAAGTGGCGGAGCAAGTAATTTTGCAAAGAAAATTGTTTATACAACAATTCTAATGTTGCTATGTATTGAGACTTGTGAAGAGGATCGATTCTCTAGTCCTTCAATCACGATCAATTTTCAGTTTTTGGATGATATATAATGGAATATATGTAATGGAATATATTTCTTCTCTAGTAAACGCGCACGAATTCGCAATTTTAGCGAGCAGACAATTTTTTACTTTGGATTTTGGGTTCTATTTCTTCTCTAGTAAATGTGCATAATTTGCTACAAGAGCGAGCAGATATATATATACAGAGTCTTCAAAGAGCAATATTTAAACTGTTGTTTAAACAATTTCCGCTGCAAAATTGCTTGTTCCACCACTTCCTAATTACTTTTTATGTTTAAAGTAAGCGATGTATAAAAAAAAAAACGAACAAAAAAACCATTGTATAACAAAAGCCCCTATACTAGACATTTACCAATTTAAATATTTATGTTTTAAAGACTTTTTATTCATATTTTAATTCAAGAATATGGAAATTGAAACTCTACTTTGAATCTTCGCATTACGAATTTTGAAATGTAGAAATATAACTTCGTGTCTATTTTCTGAAAACATTCAATTATTATTGCCATGATTATAAATAACCTTTTTGTTATCATCTCCCTTAGATTTGCAATCGACTCGAACAATTGGACACCTGCTACAAATTGGTCCAATGCTGTAAGACTGCAATTCATCACTTAATTTTTTGCATAAACCGACATCAAAATTCGAGACTATAATGCAGTCCAAAGGGCTTTCTAATTGTAAAGTAAATTTTCGCAGAGAGTACAAAGCTTTTTGAAATCGCACTTTTTCTTCCTTTTTCGTAGCATTTTTGCACCAATTTTTTAAACATTTTTCTAAAAGCGGATTTTTTCTCGATAATCCGGAACACTTTCGCTTCATTTTTTTCTATTTCTGTTTTTCACCAACCACATTTTACTACGTGATTTACAGTGATTTATTTTATTTATTACTCAGTTATCTCTTTGTTTTTGTTTACATTTTTTTCCATTCAAATCGTCAAATCGTCCATGTGACAATTTGAAAACAATAGATCGACAAGGATAGAACGCAGCCATACTAGTTATTTTTCATTGCTGATGTAGTTCCAGCACTGGAAAATAAGCGCGGAATTTGAAATGTGTGTTTACTACTTGCAAAACATTACAAAATCATAAGCAATACGTTCAAGTTTGGTCGCAAGAGAAAAGATTGCCACTATTTTTTCACTTATTTATACGTATTTTTTGTTGAAATAACTTTTTCCTGGTTTTATATTTGCTGTCTTGTTTGTAATGTTATTTTTACAGCGTATCGTACACCGAAAATAACAAGAAAACACTGAAAATGGCGGACGCAATATTGAGGGAATTAGAGGCTGCTGCCCGAGTTATTTTGGTGAGACTTATTACAGAATGTCGTAAATATAACAGCTATTTGAGAAACTATTAGCCGACTGTATTATTCGAATTTGTGCAAGTTTAGCCGTGTTTGTTGATAAACATTCAATTACGTAAACCTAGGTTTTGGAAAATTTTTAGGTTATGCTGGTTTTGTTAGAATTTGCCAGTTTCGAGTTTATTGTAAACAATATTTACGATTTTATACGTTTATTTAACTACATTTTTTTCGAGTTAACGCATTTGCACGAATTGAGTTGTTAGATTCAAAATTTTCAAGTCACGAATCCCAAATTTGTCAAATTCTATATTTAAAAATGCGATAATCTCTGAAAATAAAAATCATCACATTTTCTGGTTAAAAATTTTTCCCGTTTTCTTTTTGATATTATATATTTCTCCTGTTTAAAACAAGAATATTTTATTTACTGACTACTAAATTACAAACTAAAAACTACCAAAATTCTTTTTTAAATTGTATATAGGTCAATTTTTCCATTTCATATGATGAAAAATTCTTTTGAAAAACTGACTTATTTTTGACGACAGGCGAGCCCAAATCTTGTGGCACAGGAGCAGCGACGGTCGGCGGAGGAAGTTTTTTTAAATTTTCGCAAAAGTTCCTCGCCATATCAATTATGCCGAGAGATATTGGAAAGAAGCAGCGTGGATTACGTGCTTTTCGAAACGGCGGGCGTCATAAAAACGGCACTCATCCGAGAATGGTCGATGCTGCCGGAAGCAGATTTGATTTCTCTGAGGGAATACCTCCTGCACTACATCATCGGCAAGCCCACGCTCGCCCCGTTTGTTCGAGAGCGCATCCTGCAAGTCATCGCAATCATGGTCAAACGAGGCAGCGTCAACAATCTTGGAGAAGATCGCAGACAAATCCTGACACAAGTCGAAAGACTCATCATGAGCGGCGACTTGCCAAGAGTAAGACAGTCATTTTTTTTTTTTTTTCTAATTTATGTCACTCAGTGTTTCACATTTTCACTTTTTTTTTATTAGAAAATTTTTTTAAACTTCCCAGAACTCTCAAATTTGAGCAATTAAAAATTTTCGACTTTCTAAGTTTCACTTTTTCACATTTCTGGATTTAAATTAGTCCATGTTTCAGATTTAATGAATAGAATCGCCAAATCTTCTCATTCAAGTATTTTTATGCTAAGTATTGAGTGCTTTCATTGAAAAATATTTAAAATTTTCTTTTTTTTTTTTTTTTTTTTTTTTTTTACAGCAATTACTAGGCTGTAGCATAATATCTGCAATGATGCAAGAATATGCAACGACAGTCAAGTCTTCAGACGTTGGTTTAACTTGGGAAGTGCATTTCAAAGCGAAGAAGCAATTCGAAGCAACGGATTTAAAGAAAATTTTCAAATTCTGCATCACCGCTTTAAGTGAACTTAGCAAGGCAGAGATTCAAGAGACGACGCTGCCCCTCATAAAACATTTGCTCTCTATATCGGAAAACGTTCTAGTCTGGGGTTACATACATTCTGGGTATTCCTCTCATTTATACATTCGATCAGTTGATTTCAAATCATTGATAATATTACATTTTGTGACTAGTTGAAAAATAATGTTTCTGTAACTCTCAAAAAAGTGACAGTTTTTAACACTGGCTTGCATGTGAGAAATGACTGATTTATAGCGAGAATGAGTAAAAAAAATGTAGCTTTAAAGTGAATCAAACGTAGATTTGTGTGCAAACGAAAACTCAGTGTGAAGAAAGTGAAAATAAAATACAATTGGATTACTTCAACTGGCATTTTTTAACAATATTTTATTAACAGTATTACTAATGTAAAGTTGTATGATTGTATAATGTAGGGTCTCGAGGATCGTGATAAGTGCCTTCGAATCGGTCTACGAGTCCGACAACAGTCCGTCACTGCGGTTGAGCCTGCAATGGCAGGACGTTATCCTGGATCCAGCTGTCCTCGATTTATTCTTCACGCTTTACTGGAAAATACGAAAAAACCCCCAGCTGGCTCACCACGCGCGGAATTGCCTGGTCCAATTAGCTAGTTTGAACGGAAGAGTCATGAGCACCGACGAAATAAAACTTCAGTACCACGCGAATTACATAAGGAACTTTCTCAAGCTCCTTTCTAACATACAAATCATAGACCAAGAAGCCTTCGGCATAGCGAATATCATCCGCAAGCTCGTAACTTTTTGTCGATCCACCTTCAGCCAATTGCCGGATAATTTATTCACTTTGTTTCTCGAGCAAATGACGCGGCTCACTTGCTTGTTCATGGAAGGCGCCGCGCAAGAAGAGTCGGTCAGTTCCGATATTTTGAAAATTTCGAAGTTTTAAAAAAGTTTTGAAAATTCTAAAAATCCACAATACATATTTCCATTATTTTCGAAATTACGAAAACTTTACGAATTCTGAACATTTCGAGAAACTGAATAATTTTGAACATTTTTAACATTCCAATATTTTTAACAATTTTGAGTATTTTCAAAGTTTGAAGTATTTTGAGGATTTTGAAAGTTATTGGAATTTTGAAAATTTCAAGTATTTCAAGATTTTTATGAATTTCATAGATTTATAAAGGTTTCAAACATTCTAAACATTTACAATATTTTCATAATTCTTGGAATTATGAAAATTTTACGAATTCTTCACATTTTAAGAAACTTGATAATTTGGAACATTTCAAGATTTTCAACAATTTAGAGAATTTTGGAAGTTTTTAGTATTTCGACAATTTTCAAAATTTCGAAATTTTTTGTGTACCGTCCCATTTAAAACTACTTTCTGTTGAATTCAGATGTGCGCCGACGACTACATGTACATGGAAGCTTTCGAGCGCATGTTGGAAACGTGGAGTCCTTTTCTTCCAGGCGGACACCTTTTTCCGGAGGATTTCCTTACACAGAGCGCAGCGCAGATTTTCAACACTTACTTGCAATGTCATTTGTCGCCTCCCGACGGAAAACACGGCCTGGGCGGCAAAGAACTCGACAGCGAAGAAATCGATGTCAACGATCAGGATGACAAAATCAAGTTCAAGGATCAGCTGCAAATTATTGGTAACCTTTTTTTCAACAGGACCCGAGAATTTTTATAATACGACGATACTATAATATTAATATTATTTATTATCAATCAACGGGCATAGCCCAATATACATACGTAGATTAATAAAGATATGGCGCAATATAATTATTTTATATAAATGCAACTTAGAAATTAATTGACAGTGGATTAAATTATATATACAAGTTCCGTTCACAAAAGGAGTACTATAAATCGAAGGGCACTAAACTCTCTCGCAAATTGTTGCTGGTTCGAAACAATAGAGAAAAGATATACTGGATTCAAATTACTTTGTGCAGGCAGTTTTGCGAGACAAGTGCCGAGTCATTCTTTGCTGCTCGTGGCGCGACTTTTGGAGGATCGAACGAACCAGTTGCGCCAACAACTGACGAGGCTAGCTGGGCAGTACGACACTTTGAATATTTCCGGATCCGCCGCGTTGGAGAAGTTGTACGAAGATTTGCATTGGCTGATTCTTTTGGCGGGACACATTTTGTGCATGGAATGTGATGGAGAAGAGGCCTTGATGCCCAACGAAATGATCAAGTACTCCATGCAACAGGTATTTCGTCTCGAATGAGTGATCGAAATGACTTGGAACAGTGATTTTGGAGTTTTGAAATTAGTATTGGAACGAATGACAACCCTTGTGTTATTTTTTTGCAGTTACAACAAGGCCAATCGGACGTGAATGTGAGCCTGCAAGTGTTCGGGTCGCCTCAAAGCAGTATTTCAGAAATAAACGGAGCCGAGCAGGCGGCGGATCACGTCATCCGGTTGGTGGCCTCGGTATTGCGACTGTGCGAAATCGAAAAAACCGCCATCTCCGCGAATCTCGCGGTTCTGCTGAGCCCAGAACTGAGCAGTAGCATTGTTTGGTTCCTGCACAGATGGGCGTTGTGTTATTTGCTACCGATCGAAAGCTACTACTCCGAAATCAGCGCGACTCTCAACCAAGCCTTCGGCGAAGACAGCCCAGGCGCCATGTGGGCTGTCAATTATTTGATTGAAAAAATTGTATGCAATCTCAATACTTTCAAGGGGGAACCTGCCATTGTCAAGGAAACTGTTCAGCTGCTTCTCGTGCTCGTCAAATCCAACAACAAGTTTGTGTTTTTTGTTTGTTTAGGAATTCACGATTGGAAATTTCGGCATTCGGAATTTTGGAAACTTCGATGTATTTGGCCTTTGTAATTTGGGAATTCGAATAGAGTCCTTAGAATATGAGGGATTTTCTAGTTTGGATGTCAAACTTGAGAATTTTTTGGTAGAAATTTGGTGACACTTGGATTTGTATTTTTGCCTTGCTTGATTTTATTTGTGTTATTTTTGAGTTGGGATTCATAATTGCCGATTTTCACGATTTTTTTGGAATGTTCAAATTTTTTGAAAATGATGAAATTTTTGTAGTTCCAAACATTTTTTAAAATTTCCAAATTTTATAAATGTTGGAATTTACCAAATGTTCTAAATTCTCGGATTCTTCGAAATTAGCACTATTTCCTAAATTTTTGAAAATTTTCGAACTATTGAAATTTTGCAAAACTTGAATTTTTATACATTTAAAAATTTTCAGAATTTCGAAATGAACTCTCATAAGAAATTCAACAGTCTTATGAGATTTTGTAATTTTCTGTAAGAATCAGCATTTTTTCTAAGGCCTATAATTCTAAATAAAGTTTTACTTCTACCCTGTCCAACACGCACAGGGGCGGGCGGACGCAGAAAAAATTTTCGGGAGGGGTTTTAGAAAAAAATGTTTATTAATTTTCGAGATTTCTTGAATTTTTAAAATTTTCTTAATGTTTGCGATTCCTGAAATTTTTGAAATTCTTGTAATTTTCGAAATTCCTGAAATGTGTAATATCGTAATTTTTGAAATTTCCAAATTTTCGAAACTTCCAAAATTTTTGTAAATTTTCGGATTTTTTGTAATACTCAAACCTCTGAATATATACGAAATGTTCGGAAATCGAAAAATTTTAGAAATCCGCTAAATTTTCAAAAATTTGACAATTTTTGACATGTTTGTACTTTACAAAATTTTATCAATTCTCAAAATATTCAAAATGCTCTGATTTTTTTAGGTTTATTAGATTCTTTAAGAAATTATAAAGTTTAAGAAATTTCAATGATTTCCGAGATCTCCAAAATTCTCAAAATTTTTGGAGTTTCCAAAATTTTCAAAATAACCATAATTTTTGAAATCACTGAAATCGTTCGAATTTCTGAATTCTCAATTTTTGACATATGTGCAAGTTTTCTGGAGTTACAGAAGTTTGCTAATTTTTCGAGACTTTTGTAATCCTCGAAATTTCCCAAATTTCCGGTTTTTTCAAATTACTTGAACATATGAAAATTAACAAAATTTCTCTAGTTATAAAAAATTCAAAAACTCTGAATTTTTAAAAATTTCATAATTTTTGTAAGTTTCGGGCTATTCAAAATTTTCACAATTTTGTCGAAAATTGTAATTTCGAAGTTTCTAATTTTCTAAATGCACGTACAATTTTACAAATTCGAAAGTTCGAAATATTTAATTTCTATGATTTCAAAGCTCACGTTTTATTTTACTTCTAAATTTCTAATTATTTTACTCACAAAAACCATCAATCTTCTTCGAAACCCCTAAAACTCCCCTCTGCGTTCGCCCCCGCAGACACACTTTTTTTCGAGTTAAAAATACCAGAATAATGAATATTTATATTCGTTGATATACAAATGTTGACATGGTATAATTTCGTAAAAAATTGCAGGGCGCTGTATGCACTAAAATGTGATCGATTAGGTGATTTGATAGACATGGGAACGAAGGTTCGAAACGATATATCGCAAGAAGCGAAACGCGGCATAATGAAAGCCGTCGTTCAAATTGGAAATTCCATTCGTAATTCGGCGGACGAACAGAGATACTGGACGCAAACTTTGGAACCTCTGCAACAACGTTTCAAGGCTCTGGTGTGCAGCGATAATTTTGCCAAAGTTTACCACCAGGAGCAAGTGCGAGTGCAAATAGTTAGCCTTTTAGACTCTCTCATAGGTAAATCCCGTTCTAAAAAACGCTATGACGCATATTCCCATTAACTTGAATTACAGTTTTCCTTTTTCAGGCGTGTTTAGCGGAAAAATGCACACGGCGAGCGAGCACATTTTCTCCTACATTTATCCGATGCTCGCCGAGATACCACGCTTGTTGTCCCTTTACCATAGCTACCAGCAGTTGGTGCAGTTATTTTTAGAGGTCTTTTACGAGTGTGCCAAGGGGATGCTGCCTTATTTGTCGGAAGTGAGATTTTGCAGAATTATTAGCGTTATTATTACAGGCTGTCTAAGTTTCGAAAAATGTAATTCTTGTAATGGATACATTGTTTGTTGGTAGACGGAAAGTACACGGTTTTGCGAAGCGAGCGTGCAGCTCATCCAAACTTACGCTCGGTGCAATGTCAATCGAGTAACGACTGATTCGACGGCGGAAGAAGATGCCTTTCAAGACATTCTTCTTCTCATGCAAATGCTGACGAAACTTCTGAGTCGGGATATCTTCGATTTGCGCAAATCCGAAGACCGCTCCGAAGAGGAAAATGCCACTTCTGCGGCTAATGTATTTTTATATGGACTGAGTATCATAATGCCTTTGATGACAGTAGATTTATTGAAATTCCCAGCTTTGTGCCAACAGTGAGTAATTCTCATTCCTCTGTTTACACAGGGCGCCTAACAGATCTGAAAATGTCCTTTTACGCGACTCTAACCTCAAAAGTGGTACTTCAAAGGTCTTTTTCGGTCCGCGTCGCGTAAAATACAGTACCGCCCATCGAACAAAAGCTGATTTTACCGAAGCGATTACAGTCCGAGGCGAAGCCGAGGACTGCAACTCTTTGTTTCGCAAAATCAGCATTACTCCGAGTGGGCGGTATGTACTATTACCCGCAACAAGCCTGTAACGACCCTGAAACACCACCTGAAAAGTGAGGGTTATGTAGCCCTTTACCAGTCCAGTCACGTAATTAATTCCAAGCGCTACCGCCCCCTCACGTGATTAGTTCCGACGACCGCCACCTGTTAACGCATAATGTACGCGGCGGCCGTCGGAACTAATTACGTGAGCGGGCGGTGGCGCTCGGAACTAATTACGTGACCGAACTGTCAAAGTACTACATAAACTCACTTTCTAGGCGGCGTTTCACGGCCGTCACACACTGTCGCGGGTAAAATATCGTACACTACTAGTAATGTATAATGTAATATATATACTATTCTCTAGAATTTTCGAGAAAGTGACAGTTTCTTCCATTGTTTTTCGTGTAAAAAAATGACTTCTTTTTCACTTGAGTAACAAGAAAGGTTTTTCTGCCCTCGTGGAAAAAAGGGTGAAACGGTAAAAAAAAAACTTTTACCTCTTGTAAAAAAAAATTCTTTTCGAATTTTGTTAATTTTACAAATAATCTGAACAAATCTTTTTTAGCAAGTTTTTTGTACTTTCTTTTACTATTTGCTGGAAATTAAAAACAAGTTTTCGATAAAATTGATGAAATTCTGTTGGGCAGCCTGATGTCGATAGTGATTTTTATTTGTGTCGAGTGAATTGTTTGTATTCTTCAGGTATTTCAAAATGTTGTCATACGTTAGTGACATGCATCCCGAGAAGGTGTGTAGTTTGCCACCGGAAATGCTGCGTCAACTTCTGATGTCGATAGAGCTGGGGCTGTTTTCATTTAGTCACGAAATAACTGTGCTGTGCTGTGATATTGTACAAGTCATTACCAAACACATATATTCTCAAGTTAAGAAAGGACAACCGAGAAATGACATTATGGCTCCTTATATGAATGTAAATATCTTGCTATTTTGACATTTGTTGACAAGTTCTTAAATAGCCAATTTCAGGATTTTGAAACTTTGAGATTGAGTAAACTGTGAATTTCAATTAGAAAACTTGCACGTCTAAGAATTCAAAATTATTTCAAAAAACTGTCGAAAACTGCTAATTAAACATATGAAATATGTGGATTAAAAAAATTGATAGAACTAAAATGTTTCGTCGTTTTTGCAGTTATTATTCAACATGGTACTGACACGACAAATAAGCTCGAACCTTGTGGCCAGTACTAGCAATCCACTGTACTACTTGATAAGTTGCTATCAAGAAAAGTACCGGGAATTGGTCCAGAATTTAATAGCGTCACAATCGGATCCATCCACGGCAGAAAGACTCGCCGCAGCGTTCACAGAGCTCACTCACAACGTGGCCTTGGACAGTGAACGAATGGACTGGCTGAAATTCAAAGATAATTTCGACAAATTTTTCGTCAACGTGCAAGGTTTTTTGATGGTAAAATAGAGTAACGAGTAGCTTGACTGATTGTACATATTTTTTATAACTGCTCAACGAATGTCCAAGTTTTTTTTAATACCAACGAGTTGACTAATGTCAAAATATTGAATCATATCTCTTAAGGTCAGACTTTTTGACTTTTGTGTCTTCTGATATTCAATTTCGGATAATAGTTTCAGGTTTTATTCCAAAATGATTGCTTCATTGTATATTTAAAACATGTTTTATGTGAATATAACAAATTATTTAGTGATGTATAGTTGTTTTCGTTTTCAAATTTTGAATTTTCAAAACTTCGAAGAAAAAAATGAAATGATAGATTCGGAAAGCATCTGCAGTCATTGTTTTCTTTGAAAAATCCATAGTTTGGAGGGTGAGGAAAAAATAAGGCACAAGTATCAGAGAAATTGTAACATTTAGTTCATATTTTCTTTAAGCATTAACAATTCTCAATATTATGCAAAATATAAAAAGATTTTAAAGAAACGTCATTTATTCTAATTGTAGATCAGCCACGTTGTTTTTAAAAACCTTAAACTCTAGGTATTGGTTGAAAAGACTTTCAAAAAGAAAAAGAAAAAAAAGAAATATATAATTAGATATAAAAATTATCATATATGAATTTAATGTTTCGGTTTTTAATTGATCGTAACACTGATTGAAATTGGCGACATTGAGTCTTATTTTCTTGATGGGATTATCTGTACATGTCGGGTCCCCAAAACGTACCAACACTTTCCGGTCGCGTTTCTTCGTTTTAACGCAGATAAATACTTTACCCGTGACGATGTCGCAATTTTTTACAGCGGATATCTGGCAATCACGGATTTTCGTGAAAATCTTGGAAAAACGTACTATTTTTATTCGAAAAAACGTAATTTCAGGATAGAAATTTGAATTTTTGAAATTTTGGTAAAAATCGACGTGAAACCTGAAAATTTGGTTAGACAATCGTTGGAAATTTCTAGTTGAGGCTACAAATTCACATGTGTTTCACGTTACTGTGAAAAACAACTTGTACATGAAAAAAAACGTTGGACCAGAAAGTGTTGATGATGTGTACATAATATCATCAGATTCGTTCATATATGTACACTCACGCATACATGCAGACGTACCGAAAAACTATCGACTTGACTTGTACGACAACGTGTGACTTTCAAATTCGACGTTTAAATATGCAAGAAATTTGAATTTCTAATGTACAGTTCACAGAATTTCAGAATGATACTATCCATTATCCAATTGCACAAGACAAAAGTCAACTGGCTTTTGTAAAATCAAGAACTAAGAGCAAAAAAGAGACAAAAATGAAGGTTGAAAATATGGAATTTCATATGTATCCGTCCATTCACTCGTTCCTTTTCTACTCTCAGTTCGAGTATGCTGTGTATATTCTCAGCCTCAAATATCGCAGTCGACTTTGCCCTCATTTAGTATTAAAAATTTCTACCTCTTAAAATGTGATAACAATATTTTCCAAACACGATTCGAAACATACGAGATAAAATTTGTAAACGATTCAATGTGTTGTGCATTATAACGGAATTATATTTGTTTTGAATAACGTGATGTAATTGTAACATGTTCAGACTTTAATTGTTAACATGTACGTTCAACTATCATAGACCTGATTTATAATGTGGCAAAATTCGGTTGTCGCTATCTATTTACAACAAACATTGGTGAAAGTTGGGAATACGTAGATTTATCAGAATACGTTTTTTTTTGGAAAATAATTTTCGAAATAATGAATTTTCTGTTGAAATGACAGTTTCAAGCTGGGAAAGCAAAGTTACGGTACATTTTTATACGAAAGAGGCGAAATCGTAGGGAAGGACAAATTTCCGAAAAATTCTATTTTTCACAGATTTTAGATGCTTAATATTCAACATTTGGAGAATTCGAATTCTTGAATGTTACAATTGTGCCTAAAATTTCAACAAATTAAAAAATCTGTTCAATTCCAAAACTGAACAGATTTCGAACTGACTGAACAAAAAATTGATTAAAAAAGTTTATCTCCAAAAAACGATTCAGAAAAAAGCACTTATTCCAAACTGCCACCTGAAAATTAACCTAGGAATTATGTACAAAAATAAAAAATTTTTAAAACGTACTTCGAGGAATTAGAAATTTTACGTGGCAACAACTCTTAGCCGATTTTTCTTTGCGTCGTTGCTCGCATTCGATACGAGCCGTTTTCGTCTCTAAACGTCGCAAGTAAACTTACTACTTACAGTCCATAAATATTATTATGATTCGAGCCTTTAACATTTTGTGCATTTGTATAATAAAAATCCATCAGTGGTTACATGATCGTGACGATTTACAATCGATCTCTAACGCTTTATCACGAATGAATTGAATCTCCCAGATCCGAATACTATCCATTATTAAATTCATGATTGCTGCGTCGCCACAAATGTACTTACAGTTATTATTTCGAATTTTGATCTCGAGGTACATGTAATTGATCGGAATAAGAGATGGTTTGTTAATGTAAATTGTGGAATTATTGGAACCATTTTTGCTTCCTGGTTTGGGTCTATTTTGAAATAAGTTGGCAGTTGAATAAGTTTCTCCATTCCTGAAAATTTGATAAAAAGGGAAACGTAATTATACGTAATAAGTATTGTAATGTGGGTAATTCCGCAATTATCTGCCCTGACGAAGTGGATGCAACCCAATGACAACCTTCAAAGGTTGTCGATGGGTTGCTAATTTCTCAAGTATAAAAAACAGTATTTGCGGCATTTTTGTGCTATTAATTACTGGTTTCCATTATTTTACATAATTTCAGGTGATATTTCATAAAAAAACTATCAAATTAAGTTTAAATTATAATTTCGGGAATTTTATAGTGTTCATCGATTATGACATGATTTTATAATTCAGTTGTTAATTTATAGTTTAACCATCAAAAAATATTATGACATAACTCATAATTACTCATTTATAATAAATAACATCTATATAATGTTTCATTTCCATTTTTGATACTTACAAAATTGTCATTCTTGTTGACAATTTTATCAAGTATCGAAAACATAAAAAAAACATATAAAAAATGTTATATATTAATAATAAGATACAATCAATAATAGTATGATAATATTAAACTATTTATTGATATATCAACATTCTTAATAATCAAATTGTGACAATCGATATCGGCAATTAATTACCAAAAATGACAGAGGCGGAATTCTATAATTTTTTGTTCAGATTCAACTTAAAATAATAAAAAACCGAAATTGTATGTTATTTTTCGCGTATGATTGCTGCGAAAACCTATTTTTATCTTTAAAAAATCTGCAACCCAACTGCAACCTTTGAAAGTTGCATCCTCTTTGTCAGGGTGATGATACTTATATAACGAATTTCAATTTTCCACGAATTCAGAGAAACTTCAAACTTCGTAACTCTCGAAGTTTGAAAATTCAGAAAGTGCCAAGTGCCATTTCAATAAGGTTCATTCCCTAGCGAAGGCGCGGTTACCGAATCGTAATCGAAATGTTACCGAAAAACGGTGACAGTTCGGTGACACTTCGATGACATTGCAAAAATGTCGGACTACAAGTGATTTACCAACAAAAAAAGCGGTATACCAAGAAAAAACTTGTTTTCGCATGTGAAAATGTTGAAAAATAAACACTGTAACATGTAATATTCAATGAAATTAATGTTTTGTGGATCGACTATTTAGGCAATATTCGAGTGATTCCAAAAAATGAGACAGAGTGCGCTCTGCTACAGGCAATATACTCGATTGGCAAAATGACCATTTTTCATAAATACTACATGTCTTAGTTTATATTTTTCACGCGCGGAAATCAGTTTTCCACTGATACACAGCATTTTTTTGAAAAGTGAAAGTCACTTGTGGTTCGGTATTTTTGCAATGTTACCTGACTGTCACCGAAGTATCATCGAAATGTCACCGACTTCAGTGACAGTAGCTTATGCAAGCTCATAATTTCTATTCTCCAATAACCCATAAAAAAACGCTGACGCGCGTGATAAATCACCAACTTTTCCAAACCATGCTCGAAATGCAGCCAAAAAAGTAATATTTCACATTGGAAAACGCTGGCATTCGCAACGTTATTCCAATCAATTACAAATGTAGAAATCACGCTTCAAAAGGAGCCAATGTTCTGTTTAATCCAATAAAAATTCTTTACCGAAGCAAATATCACATTGTCTAAAACATTTAAAAAGTTGTTAGAATTCATACTTTCTTCGCTTTATTTAAACATATAAATAAACAACACATAATTGAGGAGCTCTCAACAAGAAGGCGACAGGCGCGTGAAAACAGGAAAAA
The DNA here is from genome assembly GCA_030522785.1 of Platygaster equestris. Taxonomy (NCBI): domain Eukaryota; kingdom Metazoa; phylum Arthropoda; class Insecta; order Hymenoptera; family Platygastridae; genus Platygaster; species Platygaster equestris. The sequence continues at coordinate 49,222 of JAPYZK010000098.1, forward strand.
GTATTGTCCACGTCGTGACGTCACGAAACAAAATTTAAAATAAAAAA
>JAPYZK010000099.1:0-39690 GCA_030522785.1 Platygaster equestris
AAATGTCGCACTGCTTTAGCACGCATGTCCTGTCCCAATACCTACAAATGGCGCGGTTCAATTGGGGTCAGAGAACTAGTGGTGGGGGAATAGGATCAGTTATCCAGTGTATTTTACAAATCAGTGAAAGATACATACATATCTGAGGAATATATTATTCAAGATATCTTTATGAAGATGTGTAGAAGATATTTTTTATATATCTTTCACTGAATGTTTTTTCTTGCATATCAAAAGAACGTGCTTAAGATATATTACAGCGACGGAGAAACATCTGATGAATAGCTTTTCACGGACCAAATGTATAGATCTTTTGACATACATACATATTTCCAAAGTAGATAACTAAAAAATACGAAAGCCCCTAGACTTTAACAGGGACTTTTGATTTCATAGTATAATCGATAACTGTTATATATATAGTATAACAACCATTCGCGCACTGTTCATGCGCTTTTAAAATCATTGAAAAAAGATGAATGTATATATCAGTATATATGTACGTCTTACGTGCATGGTCTTACGCAGTCTTACGTGATTAAGAGTGATTAAGAGTGAATTGCGACATGTTCAGAGTTCGCGTGTTTATTGTCATTTATTGTCATCAATTGTCATTGTCAGTCATTCATCGCATGATTGTTTTTACGTGTTTATCCAGTGGTTGACGTGGCTTGACATTTGTTGTCCTTGTGATAAAGAGCAGTGTCCGTTGTCCTTAGAAAGCGCAGAAAATGGTGTATCTACATTTCCCGTCCAATTTGACGGAGGAGGAATTGATGCTCCAAGCGAAATATAGCAAACTGAAAAAAAAGGTTTGTCTATCAAAAATTCAGTATGCATTTAAACTGAATAAAATGTCCAATAAACTTGTGCTCGCGAAATTTTTGTGTAAAAAGTGAGGTTATGTTCAAATGTTTCGACAAGTAAGTGTTTTCAGAGATTATGTGCGGCTCTTTAGGACCTTATTTTTATTTTCATGGTTATGAATGATGTCGCAATTTTAATAATATTCCTAATAATTAGTTATATTATTGGAAAATCGTTTCTCCGCGAACGGACTCGTGATCTCCGTTAATAAAGACATCATTTGGCGTAAAGAAAAATTTTTTAAGTCATTTTTTGGAAAAGTGTCGCTTATAGACATTTGCCCATTTAAAAACATACTGTTGATAAAAATTAATGTTACAAGGTCTTATTCGTTTAATGTAATTGATCATTTTTCCAAATAATCGAAGTTGATTCTCATCAATAATTTCAGAAAAAAGCCCTCCATGACCTGAAAACACCTAAAGTTGAACCAGAACGAGTACCGCAAGCTCCGAAAAGACCAACGGAAGCAAGAGATGCTCGGGAGGTGGCTAAAAAGCTTATAAAATCTGGTGTTATAACAGCCCCAAAAACACCTAAACGGATGGAACAAGCGTTCAAGAGACCGCACGGCCTGGAACGGAAGCTCAATAACACCGAAAAATCAGTTTGTTCTTTATACCAGCCTTTCCCTACTGCGCAGTCGGAGGAAGAAGACACAGAGCCGGCGAGACCTCGGGTCAAAAATTTGTATGACAGCTTCGTGAGTGCTCAGGATCCGGAGAATCGAGGCGTTCTGGACAAACCTTCACCAGCAAAAGTTGAACTGAAACCCAAAGGAGGGAACACCATATTCGTATCTGGGTTCAAAATAACCGAAGATTTTTTGAAAAAACATTTCATGAGCTTTGGAAATATTGTCAATATTCATATGGAGAGTGAAAAAAAGTAAGTATCAGGTTTTTGTGGATGACTGAAACTTCCAAACCTTGAAATTATTTCAGTTGATAAATTTGGAAACTAAATTTGAGAATATATAGGTTTTTTTTATAGGCATTGGAATATTGAACTTTTTCAAAGTGGGATGATTATTAAATACAAACTTGCAGATCAAAAAATAAAGGAGTTGACAAATTTCGAGATTTTTAATTTGGAAAAATTTGAAAAGTTAAGGATATAAGTAATTCTAAAATATGTGAAAATCTTGAAAAATTGTGAACTATAAAAAATTTTATAATTTTGAAATAATCAGGAATATACATAACAATACAAGTTTGAGATTCATAAATATTCGTCAAATTTGGATATGTACATTACTAATTACAGAACATTGAAAAATTTAGAGAAATTTGAAAATGTCAGAATATTCGGATTTTGAATAATTTTACAATTTAGAATATTCAAAAATTTCGAAAAATTTTGTTCAGATTCACAGATTATGTGACGCAAATTTTTGAAAGGCCTAAAATGCCAATATCAGAATAAATGTTTACGTAAATAACTTTGAAGCTATATAATTTAAATGGTTCAACTTCGGAAACCCCTAAATATTACATTCACAAATTTTATCAAAAAAAACATTTGCGGAAGGAACTAAAAATCTTGAACACTGCGAAATTTTGAACTAAAAATTTTGGAACTCTATTGAAGTTTATCAACTCAGAATAAAAAATTAGAAAATTTGAAAAATTCGAATGTTCGAATGTGAAAATTTGCATATGATAAAGAATGAAAATTCTAGTCAATAATCAGAATTTAATATACATTTACTACCGATCGATTCAACTTGAATAATAAATAATGAGTCAATGTTAAAAATGACTCATGGATGAAAAATTTATCCACATGCTGTCTACTCTAATATGAGTGCTCTTTGAAAATACTCGAACATCTTTTCAGAAACATCCCCCTGAGACGAGGATTTATCAGCTTCGAAAAATCGGAATCTGCTGAAAGAGCCATCAGCGAAATGGATGGCAGCATGGTGTCGTCCATTCAATTGAAAGTGTCATTAGCCAGGAGGCAACCCGTGATAGACCCCATAAATGACGCCACGTCCAGTTCAATGTGGTCCTCAATAGCCGCCAGTTACTCCCAAAAAACCGCCCATAAAGACGCCCGAGACCTCAAAGTATACGATGAAGATATCTTCTAGAAACTTGCGTCTTTCTTCCGACTTCTCGTAGTATATGGTATGAAATGTTGTTATATTTATAATGATATATGCCTATTATACGATGCAAAAACGACTATACTTTTATTGATTTAGAAATCATCAAGAATATTCAAGCGATCAGTTTCATTTATGTGTGCTAATTTAAGTTACAAGTAAGGTCCTACCTCTGATAATTTCTGAACAAATGGATACATAGTTGTTTTATAATCATGTAATGGGTGTAATAAATTAGCACTTAGTGTTCAAATGGAGTTGTACAGTTGTACAGATACAGATTTTATGTCATTTTACGTGAGGATGCTAGCTTAAATCTTCAACCAGCATATGTGTGCATGAGCAGGGTTGTTGAAATTTTGATATGTGTTAAGTCCTTGATTTAATCCGCGGGTATATGAAAATTCCGATATTTCCAAGTCATTATAGTATTATATTCGTATTAAGTTGTGGGGTTCAGAGTGAAAGGCCGAAGTTATTATTCTTTAAGAGATTTATTATGGCACGCCTTTGCATTGCTTCTTTACACGCGATACAGCTAGCGAGGCTGCTCATTCACAAGTGATCATGAGACCGCGCGCGTCACCCGACAATAGCCGAAAGCGCCCGAGCACCGTAGAGCATTAATCATAGGCGTAGAGTTAGTTGAAATTGCTCAAGATTTCTAGGATAAAATTCATGCCTTTTTTTAGGCTCTGACAACATAAACTACATTCAAGATGCAATTTTCACGAAAGTTTTAAAATATTTTTGCAAACTTCGAACATTTTGTAGAACTGTTAAGATTAACTGTGTCAGAAATATTTGAAAATGTATCGTTTATTTTTGATAACGAAATCCGAACATGACAGCTTTAATGAAATAGATGCAAAAATATATTCCAGATACCTTCAACGTAAGTTTTTCCCCTTCTTCCTGCAAAGAAGGGGAATAATACCGAAGCCGCCATTTGGCCGGCGAACATTAAAATTGCCTAATGTACAGTTGAACACTATATACGTCGAATAATATTACGTAATTACTACATGTATATACTTATTTTATACAATTTGTATGTAAAGTTGTGGAAAAAAACGCTTCGTGTTTATAAAGCAAATGTTCTGAAATATATAACGGATACACGGAAAAAGTGTGCTTCCTAAAACACCGACTCTGCTTCCTTTGCATCTTATGTGGGGAAATTTTTTTGGACTGAAGTAAATGGTTTGTGAAAAATCAATCTACGAATGTTTTTTTCTTGAACTGTGGAAAGTTAATGGGTTGGTGATAGTTTTGTTTGGCCCGATTTTCTGAAAAAGTAACTGAATCCTGGACCAACGTTGTTGATTCATTTTTTTTGCTGCCGTTTCAAGCGAATTTTCTTTCAGAAATCGCTTAGCAAAAGATTTTTGGCGCGAGTTCCGGACGAGAACTATATTTTTGTCCCGGCCAATTTCCATGAAATTTGCTTATTGCGTAAGCTAACCTGAATGCCGCCAGGCCTTTAATGCTATAATTTCAACTATCAATTTTTCCGGCCAACACGTCCACGCCGCTCTTGTATTTATCTCTTCGCAAGGCTGCTGCCAGTTGTTTTTTTATTATTATCAACGAATGAGTGCACACTCACTTCTCCACTTGGTATTTCTGTTATCAATTTGAAATTGATAATACGCATAACGTCGATCGCTTCAGCACTTTCTTAATTTCGCTCGGAAAAGTTCACGATATTTTGGATCGAAACAGAAACATGAAAATTGGGGTAATAGGGGCTGGCGTGATCGGCATGGCTTCGGCTGTTGCAGTGAAAACGGCTTTCCCTGAAGATTTTGTGTGCGTTTTCGCGGATACTTTTACTCCTAAAACTACGGGGGACGGCAGTGCGGGACTCTGGGGGCCCTACATATTGGCCGACACAGCGGCGGAAAACATCATGTAAGACGTTTTTATTGAAGAAAAAAAATACTATCCTATTTTGAATATTCACATAATTTTTTGTCCAATCTGCACGGAAAGTATGCCATTTATTTATTGAGTAGCGGGCACTAAATTGCACATTTTCGCAAATATGTTACATCCATCCACAATTTCAGTCGTTGGGCTGGAAAAACGCACGAATGGATGAAAAATCTTTGGAAAAGCGACTCGGCTTCCGAGACGGGCGTAACCTTAATTCCTGTTACCCGAATTTTAAGTGACGAAAACAACGAAGAACTTGATAATCCCGCGTGGATTGATCTGGTCTATGGAAGTACAAAACTGAGTCCAGATGACTTACAAAAAATGAGCGAGAAATACAATAGAACCTACAGGTTAATTGATAGGCAATTTTGAAACTAAAAATGTTCAGAATTTATGGAAAGAACATTTTTAGAAAACTTTTGTCCTCAGAAAAGGTTGGCGATTTCTCTCTTTCACTTGTGAACCCACGAAGCTACTGCCGTGGCTCACGAAAATTTTCATTTCTCTTGGAGGCGTGTTAATTGAAAGAAAAATCGAATGTTTCGATGAACTCATTGCTGAAGGGTTCGAAACTATCATTAATTGCAGCGGCTTGGGTGCTGCGGGACTTGCCCAGGATTCGTCAGTGGTTCCTGTTCGAGGACAAGTTTCCAGAGTAAATTGAGTAAATTATTATAATTATTTGATTAACAGAAATTTCGAAAAAGTAAATTTACTTGCAGGTCGATGCACCGTGGATTTTTGAATCATTCGTAGAAGATGATGATGAGGGAAATTACATTATACCTAAGTAATCCAATCAGAATGTTAAAAAATTAAGACTATCTTCACTTTGGAGGTTCTAGAATAATTACGTTCGGAATTTTTGCAGCATGAATAGTGTAATTTTGGGTGGAACGCATCAAAAAGGAGATGGAAATATTAATTTATCCGAAAAAGACCATAAATTTATTCACGAAGGGTGCACTCGAATTTTTCCCGGTTTGAAGGTAACTTTATGCTTCGTTAAGTTTGAAACTTTGCGTTTATATAGTGTCTTGAGTGTTTCAAAGTGTAAGACTGATGTTTCGCCTATGTAAAAGCCAAATATGAGTACCGACATGACTCTTTTGACGTCAACTCAACGTAGTACGGAGTGTCAGCCCGTTTATGTCTCTTGAAATGAAGTGTGTCTTTTTGAGGTTAGGTTCGCACATTGCGCATCAGTTCATGTCTTTGAAATGACAATTTATGAAAAACTATGGTAAATACTGCGAAGTTCATTCAGTTTAATTTTAATGTATTGTGCGAAAAAATGATTATTTTTCTCCTTAGAACAGTGAAATCCAGTCTTCTTGGGTCGGTTTGAGACCAGGAAGATTCTGCGTCCGTCTCGAAGCCGAAAACCGACAAAACTGTCTGGTAAATATTGAATGATTATACGTCAATGAACACTGAATTTTCTTTTGTTGACTGATTTGAACACTCATTAAAAATTTCCCCTTCAGATAATTCACAATTACGGTCACGGTGGAAGTGGAGTAACCTTATCTTGGGGTTGTGCATTACACGTTGCGGAAATTCTTCGCATGGAAAAATTAAAGTTCAAATCTCATTTGTAATTCGTATCAATTTCCTCGTATCCTTGTGATTGAAACACTAAAATTAATAAATTTACGATTGGCAAATATGGAGTTCGTAAAAAGTTCAATGTGTACATGAAGTTGAAAAACTTTCAGAAATGAACTCATAACAAGCGGCTTCTTTCAATATATCTGATGACTAGGATAAAGAAAGTTTTTTAGTTTGTTGTAACATCAGTTTATTATAACAATTCCCTTAACAACATTTCAAGAAATAAGAGTCAACAACGACCTGTAACAATAATATAAACCTATTATGCATGATATGAAGAAACATGTGCAGCTTTTCTTTGATGAAGGGTCCAATTTGGAGGTTTCGGTGCATTTGAATTGGATCTGATGAGAAAAATAATCGGTCAAGGACGTGAAATAAGATGGTTTAGGGCGTGAATAGAGGTATAGGTAACAAATGTCGAAACCTAAATGATCTTTCCCTGAATAAATTCCCTGATGTGCTGAGAGTCAGATTATTTCATTTCCGAGTCATCGTAAGGAAATCGAATATATTTTTGTAAAATCGAATGTGAAGAAAACATAAGACAGTTACATAAAGTAAAAGTATAGTCAAGTATTACGTAATATACCATATCATTATGGTTGTGAATTAACTTCAACAAATCGTAAAAATAATTGGGAAGAAATTACCGGGAGTTGGCCACCCCACGAATCCGTATTCATTGGAAAATAATTTCAAACTTTCCCTCGAACCGAAAAATCTGTTCGTCTGGCAGCGCCGAATCCAGGTAATTACGCTACCACAACATCGAGTCCAGCTTGGCAGTGTCACACTCGACACTCCATTTTCGCCCTTCATCGAAAAAGCCAGGTCCGCCATGTCTCTCCATATCATGCCATCGCGATAAAAAAGAACCCGAAACCTCAAGAAAATCATCCCTGGGGTGGATTCAAAAAGTCCCAATGGTGATGGTGGGTGACCGTGTGGGGAGAGCAAACGTAAACTAAAATCAAGCCCGCGATAACGAGAAGAAGCGCGCAAATCGCGACTTCGACCTCCCTGATCTTCTCTTCCGAGGCGTCACGGCCGATTATCGATTCCATGAAAATCACGAATTGCCGCATGGCGCGCAACCCGGTCAATCGCAGAACCTCGAACAGCTGGCCGAGGCTGTCAACGACGCCAGGTTGCTCTTCTGCGAGAGCGTGATCCCCTAGGGAGAGAAAACTAAGAGGGACCTGGGACGAAGGAACGACTACGAATTGCTGGGGAAATTTGGCAGCGGTAAATAAGGGGCATTCGTCGGAATCCTCGATGTTGGACAGCAACGCTCGTTGAGGTTGTTGCTGGGCCAACGGGGTTCCTTTCAAGGACGTGTCGGGGGTTACTGATATTACGGGTGGCAATGACCTAACGGGCGAGGCGCTCTGGCGCACGGGTTTCTCTCGCGGCTTATCCGTCACCTGTAAAACCTCAGGATGTGGACTCTGCGATTCTCGAATTTCGCGTGTTTGCTTACGGGCTACGTCTTCTTCCACGGCTCCAAGAATTTTGTCGATCGTCTCGTCGCTCGTCGCCGTACAAGCGTCCTCGGTTCTGCAACAACGTTTTTTCACGTCATTGTTTTGTTTGAAGAAAATTTGAACGCCCTGGAGATTCATCTTACACCTATAATGGTGAATGATCCGTGGAAGATCCGTCGGGCAAATTGTTCTCGTAATATTTCATGATAACATTCCAAAATTCATGTGAAAATTGAATTCGCGAAATTGACGACTAAGATTAATTTATCAACTGAATACATCAATTCGATAATGGATAATAAAGTGATAGACAACATCAACTGTTTGTATTCTATTGTTGAATTGTAATATCATTCATGAATGACAATTGTTTTGTCGTGGAAACCATTTCCATAGGCACGAAAACAGTCGCTCGTTTCAGCGTTTGTCACTAGAATTCTCTAGAGTTTGAGCGACATTAAGTCGCTGGGCATGAAAAGGCACCTTTACACACCTCTGTCTAGACGGTGGTCTTTCCTGACTCTGGATCGTTCCCGAAACTGTTTCCAAGTGACTCTTGATAGCCAGCAGTTCCCTCAAGAGCGAAGAGTGTAGATTCGGCTCATCTTCCGAAATTCCCTTTCTGGACATTTCCGTAGCCGAAACTACTATAGCATCAATTTCGGACGCGGCTATTTTGTAGGCTTCCAACTGCGACACGTTTAAACGATCTACCCTCAAATCCCCTACCTCCAAAGTGTTGATTCTCAAAGGTTCGTTTGACATCAACGCCATCTCAAGTAAGCGAGATTCGTTCGATCTCGCTTCCCTGTCCGATTTCATACCAGCGTCCTCAATTTTTCGTTCTGGGGTAGGCCTTCTTTCGGGTATATTTTGGCTAGTGGGCAGAGGGGGAATCGGTGGCGTACGCCGACACGCCGGGCTTGGTATACGCTCCGTGGAAATCATAATCTGCGATCCAGATCTAGACGGAGCCATTATTAATTTAGCCTGGGTTACTTCTTCCTCGATGACCACGTCGTCGGGGAGAGGATCGGTTTGGGTCGAAGCGTACACTTCGGTCATCGAAACGGGCTCGGTCGGCGGCTCCGTGGAATGTTCTCTGCGAGAACGCGGAGGCCTAGGCGGCGCTGGCAGTGGTCTACCCTGGATTTTGCTTAACATTTCGTCGTACTGGTCGTGATCTGAGTGATGAACATGTTCTGTGGCAATTGCCTGGAGCAAATAAAGATAGCATTCAAACAAGCGGCAATTTTTATTCATCTTCGATGGGAAAGGGATATCTATTTTCTAGAAGCTTTTCGATTTTGAGTCTATTCGTCGTAATTCAAAAGAACAGAAGGGAAAATAAGTGAATCGTTTGAAAGTTTGTAGGTGAAAATTCAGGAAAGCATCATCTACTTGACACGCTATTTCTGGAATTTCGTGATGATTTGTATATGTACAAGTTGAATTGAGTATCATATTTGAATGATCGCAATGGAACATAGGATCAATTCATGGTTTGCAGGAATGGAAGCAGTACCACTAACTAATATAAAAATGTCTTGTTAATAGTATGCAGTGTGTTTTCTACGTGTTTCTAAATTAAGACAAAAGACGGTACCTTAGATCCAATGTTGTATAGCAATCATTATGACTCACTCTTCTCCATATAATACGTTGGATTAGAATGCACAAAGGTGAATAAAAATAATTTTCACAGAAAAGGAGATAACGCGTATTATTACGTGATCGTCCAACATACCTCAAAAGGCGTCGTGGGCCGCGGTACTTGGTCGTAAGTTCGTTGCGTTCGTTTCGGAAAAGACCTCGGAGTAGTGTTGAATTTCCTCCTCTGTCTCCTTGGCGGTGATGGCTTGATTATCGATGACTTGTCCCGTTTCTCAATGACTGCATAACCCGGAAGTGCACCGCTCGACTCGTCATCTTTGGGGATATCTTCTTGCTCGTAACCGAATTCCGGTAAAGATTCCGCTCCATGGGAAGTGCGATCTTCATCCCGTGCTAAAGAAGTTCCTCTCGATCTTGAGCGTCTCTTAGGCACTACCGGCCTAGCTTCGATGTATCGTTCTTCATCGTGTCCATTGACCAACATTTCTTCTTCAAACTTCTTCTTAATCGCTGGTTCCGAAGTAGAAGCTTGCATATTCACTATTTCGGGCCAGTTACCTTCATCCACCATTTCACTCTGCTCCCTTCGTTCCTTCAACCAACTTTTTTTTCTTCTTCTCGGAACAGTTGGGGGCAAAGAGTCATTATCTGCGTCATTCTGATTGAGTAAAGACGATTTCGATTTACGACGCTCCGGTTTCACGATCACAATGTGGTCCAGAGGTTCTTCTAGCGATTTCTCTCGAGAATCCGAGTCCGCCCGATACACGATATGGTGCTTGATGAAGCTACCACTTTTCGAAGGGTGGGTTATGTCTTTCCTGCTTGAAATCGACTTTGATCTTTTCGGTCTCTGTGGCGCTACTGGATGAATGTTATCTACATCTTCCAGGGCGTTGGTAATTGGGCTCCTTAAAGCATCGCGTATTTCGTTGGCCAGGTATCTTCCTATTATCATGTCTTCTTGGCTGATCCCTCTTTCTCTGAGAAAAAACTCGTCGGAATCGATTTCTTCGATGACACCGTGTCTTCGTTTTTCGGTGGAGCTTCCACTTGATTGCTGTTCCTTGTCTGATCTGAAGGAACCTGCAACAGGTTTTTTTAATGCAACGTTGATTTTTACTATAGACGGTTGTGAGCGTGTTTCGTTGTAGGGACATTAGTAGAATTTATTTCAAATCGTGAAAGTGTGGATAATAATAGGATGCTTGTGATATATGTAGGAAATAACGATTTGTTTGATTAACATCAGGTACCGATGTAGCCAAATCGATGGTATTTTTATGTATGTCATAAGTTATATTTTCGAATATCTATTGATGCAAACAAAATTGTTTTCAGATTGTATAAAATTCCCTTACGGGGCAAAAAAACTTTATTGAAAGCCGCTGGAAACAATAACTTGACGTAACAAATTATGGAGACACTAAAAAAATCTAATTGGGCTCTTAATTGGACCGTTCGATTAGAAATCTAACTGGGTATTTGGTAAGGGAAGCCAATTTGAAAATCAGTTTAATTTCTAAATGAAAATCCAAGTGGAATGTCTAATTGGATTCCAGCTGGATTTCTAGTGGGGAATCCAACTGGATTTTTAAAATGGATTTCTGTGATAAATAATGATTTCCAACTGGTTTCCCAATTGATTCCCGTCACCAAACACCAAGTTGGATTTTTTCAGCAGAGAAAAAAATGTTTTGTTAGGTTATTACGTACTTTAGGCTGTGCTTATCGTTTTCTGCAATTACTATATCATTAAATATGCAGAAAAATCTTGTAACCAAAATGGCCCCGTTTTGCTCCCTGTTTTAAGCATTCTGTCATGACTACCCTTACGGCACTTTCCTTTTTGGCTACATCTTCCGTGGAAATGTACAGTCTCTAAAAAGTTACACTACATTGACACAAACCTTCTGACCGGGGTACAGAAGTCTCGCGGTCATCGAAAGCCCTAGAATCGATGGCAGAGAAATGGAAGTTCATCTTCGGTTCTTCTGAATCTTCATGCACTGTTTGGTCTCCATACAGCCTAGGGTCGATGTTCTCTTTGCTTCTTTGAAATTCCTTAATCTCCAAATTCTCGTCTTCGTAATCCATGTACCGAATCTCCTCTGCCACTGCCTTTTTGTCTTCCTCATCGTATTCTCTATGTTCCCAAGTTTCTTCGATTGAAGTTGACCTTCGAGTAGCGTACGAAAACGAACGACGTGGCTCCTCCAAAGAAGGCCGCCGCCAAGGTCTTGATCTTTCCACCGCAGTTGGCTCCGATTTTTCCTCGTTCAGTTTGGCTTCCTCGAATTTTTCCGTCCACCGCGTGGTAGAAGATTTTCGCGCGCGGGGAAAAGTTGCGGTATCTTGGGAATCCTGTGACTGCGATTCTTTGGACGACGAGTTCGCGTTAATTTTGGATTTTTTATCGAATATCCGGGGCAAAGTTGAGAAGTCAAAGATATTTTTGCGCGAACCCCAAGTTGATTCGGTAGAATGCTGCTGACGCTGTTCGGAGTTCGAATTTTTTTTGGCAAGCCCGCTCGGCATGTGGATGTTGGGTTTTTTTATGTGAAATTTGGATCGATCAGGGAAATGTAGTTTGAATTTCGAGCGCTCCGGAAGTGCCATCTTCAAACGCTCCATTTTGCTGGCTTTCTTTTCTTCGGGTTGTTCTTCGCTTTGGTTTTCGTTGACGTCTTCATTTTTCGGTGCTTCTTTTTTCGTTGGCGTGGTGGGTTTCGATTTCGGTTGCTTCGGTTTTTTGTGGGACGCGAATGTGAATGTAGGCCTTTGGATGCTTTTTAGACGAGAACGTAATTTGCCGGCTTGGGATTTCAGTTTCTGGAGACTTCGGCTTCCTTGGTTGGGCGCTGACTGGACTTCCGGTTGAACTTCCGTTTCCGTCTGAAAAATCCGATCGCAAACGGAATAGGTCAGTTTAAAATGTTTGATGTAACAGATATGTACAATTCAGTCAATTTTCGGTGATTTTCTGTCGACATCGATAATGATTTTCGACTGATATGAAATTTGACTTTTTTGGAAATCAAACAGTGTTTTATTGATGAATGATAACAAGCGATTACATGTTCATGTTATACGAAAAACGACTGTCATATTTTGTTACATTATTTATGGTAACACGATTCATTTGTGACATTATATTTTATGTTAACGATTTCTCCTAGTTCATTTTCGAAATGGTGTAAATTCTCTTTACTAAATTGATTCTTGTGACCTCGATGATTATACATGATTATATATAACTCGCGAAAAATAAGTTTTGATGTTTTGCCAACGTCGATATTGACTAATGAAAGAATAACAAACAGAGATCTGTAGTCGATGGATCCAACGAAAATTCCTATGTTTATTTATCCATAGCAGAGATAACATTTAACTGTTTTTCTATCTGTTCAAAAATCATTGAGCAATTTTCCGAAAAAAGCACAAATATCGTGCTGAAAGCTTCAAAAATCAAAATAATTCAGAAAGTTTTGTTGACTCCGAGTCATCTATTTAAGGCGACTCGGAATAGAATGTAAAGGACCAGCGCGGCCCCACTTTCTAATTTTTTCGATCATCGCGTGACTCGTGCTGCCACTGGGAGCAGTGGCAGCTTTGTTTCTTATGGATATTTTTCCTTCTCCTAATCTAATATCCAATCCTATCTATCATCAGAATATAGAGATTTGACTAACAAAAAATTTGCCACGTCAGTCGTCGAAGCAACTGAAGCAAACACATTTTCTTCATCTCTATTTATGAACTGAGGAGTAACAGAAAAAGTTTCGACATAACAAAAAAAAGGGTTGCCAAATGTCTTTGTTTCCGACGATTCCGAAATTTGTATGAAAAACCAGATTTTCCTGGTTTTTGTGAATCATACAGAAACGTTTTTCCTTCTAGAAATTTCCGAAAGTATTTCGTAAGTTATGACATTCCATTACTTTTAAGGTTAGAATCGAGTTAAGATACATTTTCTTCATATATATCCAAGTCTTTCACCAAAAAAAATTTCCCAATTTCCCTCCGAGCCACCACGCCACTGCACGTGCTGCTTTCATTCTCGGAACATCTGACAACCCAACAAAAACACATCCCACCTGGTTGTTATGAAGTTCTTCAACAGTTTTGAAAGTCTCAAAATACTGTTTCTCGAGACGCTTCTGGAACTGCTCCGGGGTTTCGTCCTCTTTCCCTTTGTCGTCGGCGTCGTCTTCGTCGGGAGTATCCCCGTCGTGCCTCAACTCCTTTCCCTCCATGACAGTGTCCTCCAGGTGTCCGTCCAGGGGCAGGATCAAGTCCCCGTCCAAAGTGATGGCGGCCCGAAATCTCCCAGGATCATCGATGCTGTCATCGCTGTCAAGGACGGGCACCAAGTCCGTGTCCGTGATCCTCACAACCGGCGCTTTCATCGCGATCCTCACGGGAAAAAGCTGCGCCGGCGTCGCGATAGGCTCGTAGTCGTGATCACTGGCCCGGGAACCAATCGTTTTTTCGTTAATTTTCGGCATAGTGGAAAATCGGCCACAGTCATCAAAAATCACGTTTTCTCGATCGAGCTATCAATTTTCCCGCTCATTTGGGAGGTGTTAGGGGAAATGACCTTGAACCGCGCTTTCAAGGGACAGTTGCGGGAGGTACTGGCGGAGTCTGCATCGCGCGCAATTGATCGATAAAGGGCGCCCGCGTTTACATCTCGTACATGACCGGCGTGGTAGAGCGCCGATGTGCATCTCTCGCGTTTCGGGCGCCGATACACTGGGCCACCGACGCCTACCACGGCGCTCATTCTATCTATAGCTGCCGTGGCGCGCCTTAAATAGATACGACGCCGGACCAAAGCGAAAGCTCACGTAACGGGGGGTATGAGGGATCGCGAAATCCGCGATGTCTTTTTACTTCGCACAATGAAAAAAGTCACGCGAGACATCGTACTCGACAGTGAAGGAATCTGCGATCCTCTCTATAGACTCGAGAATGTTATAGAAAAACTGTACAGGTTCCTTTAGGGCCAGTGAGACATGTGCAGCTCATAAGGGGGAAGTTGCAAATATGGGGCGTTAGGGGCAAAAAAGTGCGATTTTAAATTCGTGCGATAGGTACCCTCGCTACGCTCGGAATGACTAACTTTCAACTCATTTAATATTACTTACTTTTTCACTTTGTAGCATAATGTACTATAACAAAAAAATCATCATACTGATCATAATTATTGCGGTGCAAATCATTGAACAAAATCATTCATCACGCTGACCGCAACAGGATCGCAAAAATAATGATTGAATTATCATAAATCCATCAACATGAAGAAGAAAAAGTTAATTCGTCGATTAATGATTGGATGAGAGAAAAAATAACACAAAAACCCGAGAGGAAAGGACTCTTTTAAAATGTATCCTGCACGGTTACAGAATCTTATCACTGCAGGGAATATTTTTCTGAGTATTTCGACTCGAACATCGATCCTGCAGAATGACTAGAAAATGTGTTCAAGGACATTAAATTTCTAGCTTCTACGTCGAGTAAATTTTTCAAGTGTAGTCAAGATAGCCCATGGCGAGCAGTATTACAAATAACCGCGTACATGCGTATCATCGTAAAAAAGGCTGAAAATATCGATTAAATCTGTTTCAAGTTAAGTCGTTTTCGTGTCATGATCCAAACGAGTAGTAAACTACGCGTTTAGAGCTTCTAAATACTTGGAACTTCCAGCAGCAGAATGATCTTGACCGACTTCACCGGTTATTTCTCTCATTCATGAAGGTTTCATTGATATTTAGCGATTTTTGGTAAAGACCAGACGTGACCGTCTTAATTATTTATTGGAATTGAAATTTTTATGTGATACATTCTTTTTATTTTCGAACGACATATTTATTAGAGTAATTTAGTACTAGATCATTCACTGCACTGGCCATCATAGCTCACAGTTAGTCTCAAGTATCTAATTGTCGATAATTTGACGTTGCACACTGCAAAGAGTACACTGGATGTGGGTCAGTGATACACTGTTATATCGTGCATTATGCGAATCCTATGGAGTCCCCATTACGCGGTCTCATATTAGAAACTGTGAGCTGCTATAGAATTCTTTTGAGTTCTTACAAGTGTCTTATCAGAGGGCTTTTGTAGGTCCATAGCTTTCAACTTTCCGTACTCGTTTTGTGATTTATTTTCAATCATCGTGGCAGGAAAACACTTTAAATTACCAATTTTGAGGTTAGAGTGACGGAGTGGATTTTTCCGATCTTGTTCGTACGAGTTTAGTACACAGGCGAGACTAACATAAATCTGTATGGTAGGAATGGTTATTTCGAAAATATTTTCACATCGAGTTATATTACGAAAAAGTTAGCTTATGGAGTTTTTGTGCGGCATCACCGGTTGTACATTATAAATAGAGAGACGCCGCACCATACACTGAGAATACTACTTGTTTGCGGCAATCGAGCGATTGGGGCCCACTTTTCCCGAATATCACTTTTCCCAATTTCAATTTTTCCCAACATTCTTCTTTTCCAAGGCACTTTTTTTTTAAATTGTTGCCAATTTTTCCCAATTGACGCCTGTCCCAGGACAGAAGAATCGTTTTCAATCGAAAACACTTCCATACCAACATGTCTTAACCTGTTTAATTTAACGTGATTAAATTTTAGAGTTCGGGAAATGTAAAATTTTAATTGGACGATGCGAATTCCAAAACAAAAAAATTCACATTTTTTTCTACATATCCTGTTTCCAAACTCAGGAGAAGGTCAGGAAAAAATTTTCTAGCTCCCACGTGGTTTAGTAATCGAACCTTCAGTAAACGCTCCTCCAGAAACCTCATATTGCCGCGTTTGATTTTGATTGGCCGTGACGTCATTCAGGTGGTCACGTGGCTTAGGTTCATCATTTTGTATGGTTTTCTTTCCGTCACGTGTCCACTTAAGTAACGTCACGTCCAATCAAAAACAATGTCCTTAAGTGGATTTCTGATTGATTTGGGTTTGGTCTCCGGGTGAGGGTGCACAGTGCATATTCGGGGTGCGGTCTGCGGCGGAGACACAAGGTTCGTTCAGAATCGAGCGACTCTCCAAATCTGGGAGACTCTACGGGGCCGGAACCATAATATTATGGTTTGCAAACATCAGGGTAATGTTACTTTAATAGCTGACTTCAAGGTATGGAATTGTTTTCGTATCAATTATATTGTTCATGGTAAAGGGTTCATCGTTCACGAATTTTGTTCGTAATATTGGGGTTTCATTTTGATCTTATGATGAATTTCATATATCTCATTTTGGATCCCCTGTCCTTTCTGTTTAATGAGGTGACTTCATATATCCTCAGAAATATAAAGTTTTCATAAAAGCATATAAAATCCTCCATAACTTGAATGTTATCTAAGTAGTTACTAAACGAGCAAAAAGTTATTCGTTGTACATAAAATTTTGAAATAACTCAGGAATGAGTTGAATTGCAGTAAAAAACGATTTATTTGTCGTGAACAGACCGGATCCCACAGCCACCCACCCTCAACTCCCCATCCTCTCCGGATTACGAAATTTACAATGACTCACCGACATTTCACAACCGGCCTCTTGTTGACCGGAGGTGTTTGGACCATGGCGGCTCTCGATGACGGCCTACTGCTGTTCAGAAGTGCTTGTCGCTCCGGCAGAAGCGAGTCGCTCTGATAAAACTGGCAGGCGCAACGCACTTCGCGACCGTGGCTCGACGTCGACGACAATCTGCTCCTCGATCTCTCGCGTTCTGCCATTCCCCTTCTCGATTCCTCCCCTTGTTCCCTCTAATCGCTTCTTTTTCTTCTTTTCCTCTGGAACCACTCAAGCAAAACTTCACCTCTGCCTTTTTAAGCCAGCTTTTGGCACGCACTATGGATCTATTTATTCCGCTCGCAAATCGCTCGATTTTAGCCCTTGTTTTTCCGTCGACATTTCGCGCGTTCCTTTTTTTTTCGCGCCTTGTTTTTATTCGGGCGATGATCGACGAGTTTTGGTCGATTTAATTTTACTCACAGTGATTAGGTTCTTCCGGGCTGAAGGACAAAGTTTCTTGGAAGGAGATGAGGCCCCTCACCCCCGAGGCACTGGGTGAGGAGAGCGCTTCATTTTTCGCGATCGGGAGCGATCAGGTGCGCGAAGATTATTGTATTAAAAGCAGATGTCGCGTGATGAAAAGAGGAGTTTTGGCTCGCTATAACGCGGATTATTTATAGATTTTTCTTTTTTGGCCTTCCGCCGGGTGCAGGTGGAAACTAGAGCGCGCTTTTTCGTAGCTTGCGCGTGCGTGTTTTGGAAATTCGAAAAGATCGGATTGGAAGAAAATATAGCGAGTGACCAGTCGACTCGAGAAACCGCGGAATTATTGGTCAAGGCCGATGAAAGTGAACGTTCTTTCGCTTCTTTTTAGGCCTCTTTTCTCCTTCTATAAGGCACACCTAACCTTTAACTCAACCCCCAACCCCATTTTTTGAATTCTTGAATTGAAAAAAAGTCATTCAAATTAAGTCGAGGGCCTGAAAACTTATTCTCAATTCGACAAAATTCTCGTTGAATCACTGAAAAATGCACGAAATCGCATTTGGTCTTTCATCTCCTCAAATTTGACATCACTAGAGTAAAATCACGAATGTTAAAACATCTTTATGCATTATAAATGCTGAGAAAATATGCGTGTTCGCCACAAACATTACAATAACATCTGTATTCGTAACGAACACTGAAAAAAATAGAAACTCGCGAATACATCGATATATGCCTATCAACATCGATAAGTATCGATTAGGATCGATGCAAAAACATCGATACACATCTATAAACTTCGATCAGAGTATGGTATCTATTATTCACCCGCCAATTCCCCGCGTTCATTGACAGACGAAAACAATGATTTAAAAAAACGCGTAATCAGAATAATATAATCATTTACCATATTAATGACGATCAAAGAGACAGTACTAATCCAATTGTCACACTGTGATCTCGAGCTGTGGCACGCATTTCTTGTATTTTCTTACTCTCCTCATAGTCTATTCCATGACAGTCCACTTATCATTTGTGAACTCATTTTTGATTTTGATAAACCATCTCCACCAGTCCAAGCTTTTGAAAATTGAACGCACCGCAATATCCGGGCATGCTCCACTTCTCATTTATAAATATATACGCCTCGTGGGCGCAAACACGAGTCATCTTTACTCACTTTTCGAGTGCGCCAAGGAAATATGCACGTTAACTGGAACACTTTTCCGATTTTCCTTCATCCCAGATACAATTCTTGCCCCAAAACAGCGCAAGCTCATGGAAAATGCAGGGGATGGAAAAATAAGCTCTGTCGGTCTTGAGTAAAGAACTTTATTAAACTTTTCCAAACAATTTGTAGAAACTCTCAGTTTTGAAAAACAGTGTACATCCTACTTACCATGTTTTAATGCTCCTTTCGAAGTTGGCGTATAATTATGTTACTTACCTTTGTTTTCTTTACAATCGAAAAACGAAATGACAGTTATGACAATCATAACAGTGATAATGTCGTGACGACGAAATAAAAAAAATAACATCGATATCTATCAATATCGGAAGACCTTACACTGATGAGGTGAGCATGATAATCATGGTCTTGCAGATGGATCAACTTTTTAAGAAACCTTGATTTCTTTTTTGTCTTCTCAAATTTTTTAGGGTTTTATAGAAAGGTGGTTTTTCAATCGTAGCGTATATTTTTTTGTTTAGGATTTTGCTGGAATCAGAAACGTGTTGATATTGTGAGAAATTTTAATTTACGTGTTTCTTATGCATTCTCAATTTTGCTAGTTTTTAATGTCAATTGTGTAATTTTCGGTAACTTCCTGTGTTTCATTTTTCAACTTATTTTTCCATTTTGTATATTTATATTTGACTCCATTTGCTTAATTTTGAATTAAACGAGTGTTGGCCATCATTATAAATTCATCATTAACTATTCTATGAACCGACTATTGAATTATTCGAATAATCAATCGGGTAATGGAAAGAAGACATTAAATTACTTGAATTAAGGTGTCATAGAGAACCCATTACTTATTTTTCATGATCATTATCAATTGTTAGTAGATTAGGATTTTTTTTAGGATCGTGTGTTGCACGGATCATTCATAAAAAAACAGGTTTGCATAAAATTCAGGACCGAATATTTGTGCTGTACAGACTTTGCACCAAACGTTTGAACAAATATGCGGACGCATCAATGGTCAATTTTTATGCGGTCTCACGCGTTTGCATGAAATTTGCACAAATTTTGTGCAAACTGTCATTTAATGAATATTAATCTTCCAGTAACACAATGACAACTTTTTGGAAGAATAGATATCGTCTTTTTCAAACATTTATTTGATCTATTAAAAACGATGGATGGTAACAGAAAGAGCTAAAAGGATTGAACATAATACATACTTTTTGTTCTACACATAAGTTTGAATGTCTTCATCGTTGCATCTGGTTGCTTATGGAATGGCGTGAGTTTGAGAAAGTTCATCTAGTGTATCCAAAAAGAAGAATCTCTGGATATTTACACAATGAATTTGAGAAGACAACAAAATTTCTAATCCTGATCAAGATTTGGAGAAAAGTTGTATCCGAAAATAATTAAACATGAAATTCATGTCAAAGTTAAACTATTTGTATCGAACTTGTGCTCCTTCACCATTATAGTACATAAGTACACAACGTAGAACAAAAATACTTGAGTAAGTGTTGTTTTGAACGCTCAAATTAAATGTCCTATTCTGCCGTCTCGATTTACAAGGCGGTTTTTTGATGTCGTTGGATTCGTGATATTATAAAAAATTTTATTTCCAAAAAACGTTTGAAAAATAGTCAAAAACGTGTCCACAAGTGTATAGACAATAAAAATTGATAACTTATTTCAAGGTAAATATAAAGAGCGTGTCGAATTCAGACAAGAACGATCATCGTCTTTCATTCAATCACAAAAGAAAATCGAGATCTGAATAAAACGCGTTCTTATCACTCTAACCTTAAAATTTGTACTGAAAAACGATTTCCCAGTCAGTCGTGATAAAAAAATATGTTCGCGCAATGTCGCAATCTCCGATTCTGGCGATGACTATTTTAATACTCGCCTTCGTCTCGTAAAAAAACCTACGTCATCGCCAAAAGCGTCGATAGCTCCCTGGCACGAAAAAAGCTATTCATCCAATATCTCCTTTCGATGAAAAGTGCAGAAATCGCATTTTCAAAATAGGACGGCGGCATCAGATACTTGACTTGAGAGTTCGGAACTGCACTGGCTCAAATTTTTTCGATAAGGGATACACAGTAGACTTTTATTCACGTAAACGCTTTCTGCTCAGATATCGAAACGCGAGCTTATCATTTCTCCTGCGTTTACATATCTGAATGTCCACCGTTTCCATGAGTAAAAATCCGCCGCACCTCGATCTGTAACATGTCTTGGTCAAAAACTTGGTCTCACCAACAATATTGATAATTACCGATAATTTCATCACCACTCAAATAATGAGACTCGCAACAAATATACCAATTGTTGACCGGAAAACACTCTCATTCGCACACTAGTCAACAATTGTTGATGATTCGTGCTGTATGTATAAGATAGGAAACAAAACTCGTATGACTGCGCAGTTATAGTTACATAAATCGGTCATTTATTGGCACGGGCCGGGCAAGTGATGACTACATTCGACACATTCGCTCTCACACACATTTTTCGACAGTAAAAAACGTTCTCAAAGTTACTCTGCAAAACTAGAGCTTTCAAATTACCATGGTACAATAGCGTACATGTATATGTATACATCATATATATATGACCTGTCTATACAATATATATTATGTATATATATAATATACATATAGATATTATATGTATATACTCATGCTTCATTTGATGCGTTTCCATAGGTACACGGCCAAAATATCTTTCGAGCGGCCAACAATTGGTACATCTACACATTAATATATCGTATGTACAGTAACGACAATAATCATAATGAAAAGGATCGTAACCAGGGACGGAAGATCTCGACTAGAATATGTTATCGATAATATCGATGTTTCCCCATCAACTGCATCGAGGTAATACATTCGAAAAACGGTTAAAATATTTTCAGAAGTCGACAGCTTCAACTAGAAACAAAAATCGCATGGATGATTGGAGTCCGGTAGATTTTTAACTATATCCGAACTTTTTCACAGGTCCTCGCCTTCATCCAACTACTGCTAGTCTTGACACAGAGTCATCAACTCTGGTACGCACAGACTTAGCACGAAATCACAGAATGATACAGATATCCATCGTCAACTTAAAAAGTCATCGATATGTCTCATATCAAGATCCCATCGATATCCCCGATAGCTACCGATTTTCCATCCCTAATCATAACATCATGTAACGCGGAATAAAGTACGGACGATTCGGCGTAAAACGTAATATTGCAAGAGGCGGTTCAATGAGGTCTCAATGTAACGCTTTTATTACTGTAATTGTAATTGCCGTAATTGTAATCGGAGTCGTGATTGTATGAGGTGAGTGGCGGGGGGGTGGTTTCCGGGTCCGGTCGGCCGGTGGGGGGCGGGTAATGCCGGGGTCAGGCGAGCTCGCCGGCGTCGTGAAAGTGGTCGTGGACGTCGAGGCAGGCGGCCAGGTCGAGGATGAGGTGCTGGAGGTTGGGGTGCTCGAGGACCTCGGCCTCTGGCAAAGGCGGGTGGCAGCGGGGCCTCTGCTGGCGGCCACGAAACGAGCGGTGCAGTCGCAGCACCATGTCGCAGAACACGTAACGCACCAGCAAAAGCCGTAGAAAGTCGTCACCGAAAAAATTTAGCACGCTGCTATCTGCAATTTTCGACCAACATTGAATAGAAATATTCGTGTTCGAATTGACCTATCGAGAATGACGTTTCCTCAGCCTATGGTCGCTAGGCTTAGCTTTGCGGGAAAAAATAATGTATTGTGCAACTAGTGGTAGAAGGAGGAAACCCCGTGAGCGGGAAATTGCTGCACGAGCGTAGCGAGTGCAGTAACACGCGAGTGGAATATTCTCCGACGACCAATAGCCGCACATAATACTTTATTCAACAACCGCGAGGGATATGTGACTTTGGGGCCAGCTGAGAGGGAAGGAAATAATGGATTACCTGATTGATTGACGCAACAATCGCCCTTAGAGCGTTGCTACGTACTTTAGGGAGTTGGAAACTAATCATCGCTTTCGTCACTTTGATTTTCATCGGGATTAATTATGACTGTATACGACGCTTTTGTAATAACAACAACAAAAACATTGCAGCAAGACACAGTTTTGTAATTTTGAGGTTAGGGTTGGGGATTCTGACGTTTCGATATATGTCGAGTTTTCGTCATCGCTGGAAACAAGATGGCGTTAACGTTCGAAATGACTCTGTTTTGTTCACAAGTCGCGATATTGCTGTTTGAGAATAATATAAAAATGACAAATCAACAATTTGAGAACGAAATTGAAGTGATCTATAAGTCGCAATATCCCCGAAATTTGTGTAAACGTTCCCTTAACCAACCTGTGGGAGAAACAAATCAACGCGTAGGAGAAGTACTCACTTCTCCTATGGGTTGGATTTACTTCTCCCATGGGTTGATATTTCTCCCACGCTGTAAGTCAACAATCAGGTAATTCATTATTTTTTCCACTCTCAGCAGGGCCCCGAAGTTACATACTCTTCACGGGCGTTAAATAAAAGTTTTTCGTAGCAGTACATCTTGTGCTGCCAGAATAATGCTGTTGCAGCTAATGAGATCTGATGAAATGGCAATATACGTTGATGATATAGCATGTTCGGTTTGGTTCGTTCACCACATGGGTGATTCTGATGGATGGCTTTATTTTCATCATTCTCAATAATGTACCATTGAACTATGACAGTGATTAACGAGCACACTCGGGAAGAAAAACGTACCACATCGAGATCTCAGGACTAGTCGACTGGCTTCCACGAGGAACCGGTCAATGTAACCTTGGCAGCGCTCCCAGTGATGAAGGGCTAGACTGCCAATGTTGCAAATAAGGCAAAAGGCGGCGAGTGGTGCGTGAAGAAAGAGAGTGAAGAGGCTGCCGCCGTGGCGTATGTCCCTCAAAGTCGGCGGCGAGTCTTGCGGGGACATGAGCACGATCAGCGGCTGGCCGAAGTATCGCGGTATTTGTTGGAACACAAAGCTATTGTCCGAATCGACCACGACGAAGAGAGGCTTGCGCGTGAATGGGTACAAGTCACCCGGGTAAAGGCAGTGCGGCTCCTTCCCTCCGGTTATCCTTTTAGTCTGCTCCGGCTCTCGTTTGCTGCTCGTTAAAACTCCTCCCAAGTCGTAACCCACTGTCGAACAAACATCGTTAGGGCATTTTTTGTCCGTGGGCATTCAATTGTTTTACAGACTTGCCGAAATGACTCAGTGGAACATGGAAAATCACTGAAGTCTTTGATTTAGTCTGGTTTTGTACACCGTCATTTTACAATCATGTATCAACAAAAATATAACCTAGAAGGCACGAATACAAGCTTACTTTCTTCAGGCCTTTTGATAGTAGAGAAGCACCCGTCGGCGGAAAGATAAAGTAGAAGCGCCCCGTTCGCGGGAAGTTCCTTGAACCCGCTGGCGAGGAACACTTGGACCTGGCTGTAGGTGGGTTTGTAGAGCAAATATTTGTGCGGATTGTCACGTCGTGGCGCGCCGTTTTCCGTGGGATAGGGCCCAGGCCTGAAAGGTACCCTGCCCGCGGGCGACGCGTCGTGCAGGTGGTTCGGGTCCTCTCTGGGTTCACGCTCCAGGGTTTGCAGCATCCTGAACATGTCCATCGAGAGCTCACTGAACTTGACCTGATCGGCGCAGTTGCCGACGATCAGGATCTCCTGAAGAGAGAGGCACATAGGTGGCGAGCGCTCGATTGGTGGCGACGTAAGGGCACCTAGCCTATGCGTCAGCACCACCGGGCTCGAGTCCGAGTGGAGAACGTCGATCGTCGACTCCGCTTTCACGAAAGCTTTTATCTCGTCCAGAACCAGGTTCCACTCGACCTAACGAATCACATTGTTGTCAGAATGATGATCATTGCTGAATTCTCGTTGTTTTCGAGATTTCTAGATGTTATTGCGCTGGATAATAGCAATTTGGTTTTATCTAGCCTATGGTTTGTGAGGTAATTATGAGTGATATTGTCCACCTGAGAAGTTTTTGTATTCAATACGATTTTTTACATCAATCCCGATAGAACAGTTTGCACGGAATTTGCACAAAAATTCGGTCGTCTTTGATGACAACGTGTTCTGTCAAGGAAAATGAACTATTGATCAAATTATTTTAACGATGAAAGTCTTTCTACTCATTGAGTCATACTTCAGAGTTACCAAGTTGAGTATGAACTGTAAAAATTGTCGTAGAAAAATATCCATAACGAATGAAACAGCAAGAGATATAACCTTGAAATTTTATATAGGCATATAAAGTTCAAACTCGATCTTGAATTTTTATGTGTTTTCTTTTGAAGGAAAACTTGCATTACATTGGGGTACAATGGTACATAATTGAGGTCTAAATTATTTGAAAACCTCATAAAACTCAATTTTCATGATCCTGGTGTTATCTTTAACGAAAAATTCAACCTTGTAACATTTATTTCTACTCGAGAGTATTTTGCTTGATAGGTCACTTTCACTAAATTGGATTCCAACGTATGTAGTCTTTTCAGCTGTTCTAAACTTAGCTCGACTGGTCCAGTTCACACATGAATGACCAAAGGCGATAAAAACCCGAATGAAGCAATGTTACTCTGCCATTTTATAGGGCAGCGATCGTGTTCGATCGAAAGTTTCTATGAAGTTCAAAATTTCGGGATGTTAAAATAGAACTAAAGAAAATAGGTAATAGATTCTTTCGTTGTTTTTAGCATTGGCCAACTTTTGCGTAGTGAGCACAAACTCTCGAAATAATTTTTTTTTTTTTCAGATTTCATCAAGAAGGCATATTATTGACTCATATCAATCATATGGTACCGTGATCGTACAAAAATGAAATAATTCAATGCTGGCACAAACATTCATAAATGATTGCCATTTTAGCAAATTTCTCCAACATCTCTGATTTTTCTATTCATTGTATGATCATGTATGAATTATGTACAATCATGATTCATACATTGTAGAATGATGCGATCACAGTTGATACAAGTCATCTTACAGTCAGTATAAATCAAATTGTTCAGTAACGTTACAATGGTTATCACTTCATTCCTACGTAGGTTCAGATAATGATGTTATGAAACGAACATGAACTAAATCACAATCATTGATGATCCTAATAGATCTGTTGTAACTGATACTTCCAAGATTATGAGTCAAATTCAAACGATCGAACATTTTCAGTAGGTACGTATGATAACCACACTTTTTCCTAATGATATCAAAGAACTTGTGAACTTCACCTGATCCTCGGGCTCGTAAGTACTCGTGTAGTCTGCAATTTGAGCGTCAAGCTCCAGAACAAGTTCTCTGACTAGATTCATCTTGTTCAGAAGCAGGCAGACGACGATGAAGCGAGCATAGTACCTGAGCTTCTTGACCATTAAATCACTGCGGTCCTCCTTCGCAGCGCGACTGTAATAAGCGCGGCCCCGTATCGCGGCGTAAAATGAGTACGCTTCGTGAAGATAATTCGTCTCACTGGTGCGTAAGTAATAATGGTAATACAGCTGGCCAATTTTGCTAGCGATCTCACCGATCTGCCATCTCTTCAGACCATACTTCGTGTCCAATATTTGTCTGCAACAAGAATTTTAATTTTGAAGGGTTCAGGGTACACTGGTCCCTCGATATCGTGCGGGCCACCGTTCTTATCCGCAATGTATCGAGGCTTGGGAATATAGTTGAATACATCAGCATTGAGAATTCGAAATCGAAATTCAGTGCGAAAATTTTGAAATCGTTTGAACTTTGGAAGTCTGAAGTTTGGAACTTATTCATTCTCAGTGATCGTAGGATCAGAACTTTTTGTCATTCAAAAATAAGGTACCAAGTACTCCTGATAAACTATTGCATTTAACAAATTTTGAATTCCATGTAAATGCCTTCAAATCTGCAGATAGTTCGAATTTAATGATCATACGTTTTTTGATGCTCATTCGCAGTATTTTTAGGTTATACAATTATAACATTTGAACGTCTAAATTTTCCAATAATGTCCATACTTGCAGACCTTACTAACTTCGTAAATCTAAACTCCCATTTTTCCATTGCCAATTCACAAATTATCCCTTCTATTCAAAAAACGCCCAAAAAATAAAAACCACATAACCAACTCTCGTAATTCAAGTTTCCAAAGTATCTCACGATCTTCCCAAATTCCTTTTCACACTTGAAACCCAAAAAACCCGTGACAAAAACAAACACCCCCCCGTCACATGGCAGTCGCTCGGAGGCATGCAACGTTTCTACCTTTTTCTGATCGCAAGGCCACGTAAGGCTCACCTGTGCTGCTGCTGGAACTTCCAAAGTTTGGTGTAGATATCGAAGGTCCGACCGAAGTAGGCCTGCCATTGCTTGTGCCCGTATTGGGGCAGGTCCCTCAGCCCGTTGAACAGCTGCTTGCTCTTCTCGAGGAGGTGGATGAATTCGGCGACGACTTTCCGCTCGTGCTCCTCCATGCTGGCCATTATGACCATTTTCGTAGACAAAACTAAAGACGCCGATGAAAAAATTGCCGTGGGGGTTGGCGGCCACCCCTTACAGTCGCGCTCGCCCGCGCGATGGCGCCCGCGGATTATTCATCCTACGTGTTTTCCACGACTTCATGGTTAGAGGGCACCCTCCCCGACCCGTCCTCTCCTCCACGTCCCCTTCAATCGAACGTGCACCCTTCTCTCCGGCTTTACGCGAGCGAAGAATCAATACCCACGACTGGCGGCGCTCTTGTACCTCGCAATTAGGGGGCGCCTTTCAAAACCAAGAGCCTGACGCTCTCGAAGTGTAGTACATTATGCTACAAGTTGAAAAAGCGAGGGATCTTCAACGGGTGTGAAGTTGGCCACCCGGGATCGTTATTTTTTCCATCATTGTCTAGTGATTAGGATACCTGGCTCTTACTCTTTCCCCGCGTTTTCACGGGAGTTTTATTTTTCATTATTTGTAAATGTATCACCTTTTTCGTTCCAAACAGTGGAAAAAAGCATCATCAACGCAAAGAATGAAAAGTGATGTTTTGTTTGAAATTCAAAAACTTGTTTATTCAACAAAGTATCGGAAGTGATAGATGTCAAGATCTAGATAGTGTGATTCATTAATTAAAACCAACATTTTTGGCTTTGATTTCCAGGTCCCACGCTGGTAGCACAATGTGACGCCGTTATTATACTTTCGTCTCATCAGTTACTTCCACAATGTATCGTATCATCGTACGATGATTTTTTTGATGCAGATTTTGTAGGCAGAAGTGTACGTTCGAGATTTTGCAGCCGGGGGTGACGACGCTGCTGTCGCTTTTCGGTCGGCAATGCTGGGCATGGATCGATAGGGTTCGCGTTGGTAATACAACCCCTGTCGGGGGGTAGTTTTCTTGGTGAGGATTACTTATGTGATGCTTGTTTTGCACGGCAGAGGGATTTGAAGAGAGTTATCTCTCCTTATTCAGACAGCAGAACCTGAGAAAAAATAAAAAAATAGTTCCTTACTCCACCTCGGACGGCAATGTGAAGACAATTAATATCACAGCATTAAAGATGAGTCGTGTTCAGATAAATGGCGCAAATATCGCGCCAAGCTGCGTTACCAAAAATGCACAATTTACTACGATTCATGAACGAGAATGGCACTGCACCTTATAGCTGCCGCGTCTTTGGAAGGACGACTGATGGAATCCGCCGGTGGAAAACGCACGTTGTGCAGCTTCCTTCTTATCGGAATTCCTAATGAATTTACGGTTAATTAGAATTTTTTCTTCAGGGTGAACTTATATAATGACATTTTTTCAGATTTTCAAAAGGTATAAAACACAGTAAAAAATTTAATGTTAATAAAGAATTTGCTAAAAACTTATGAAAAAATATTAATTTCTTTTTCGTGCTAAATTCATGAATTCTGACCCAAGAATGAACGATGTCTCATTCCATTGATCAAAAAGTTATCAATATTCAAGCGATTTTCTGTCATTGTAGAACATCAAATCTCAACATCAAAAAAATTAAATCAGGTATGAATACCAGCTTTCACCCTACTCCGTTGAAAAGTAATTGGAAATTGTGAAGGCAGGTTTCAATTTTGCGGACTACTCTAGTTCCACCACCTCGATCGTCCACGCAGAAACAGAGATTAATTAACTAGATAAAAGACAGTTATATGCGATCAGTAGTAACAACAAACGTTTTTTGGGGGACGAGGGAAACCACAATGCGAATTCGTATAGTTCCTCTGACAGAACAGAGTTGAAGAGACGGCGGCTAAACAT
Source organism: Platygaster equestris (assembly GCA_030522785.1). NCBI lineage: Eukaryota > Metazoa > Arthropoda > Insecta > Hymenoptera > Platygastridae > Platygaster > Platygaster equestris. The sequence continues at coordinate 29,116 of JAPYZK010000099.1, forward strand.
CGGCTGTCGCCTCATCTACAAGTCAATCAGGTTCGCGTGCTGTACGCTTGTCATGCAACTGTATACACTCGCGATATACAGCCGACTTTATTAGTCCATACAGCCCGAGCGAATTTCGTGTTCAAAATTTAAGAATAGAGTGATTAAATGCGGAATTTGAGAAAACCTATGCCCCCCCCCCCCCCCCCCCAACAAAAAACTTCGATATAGCGAGACTCATTCAGTGATTTTCGATCTACGAAATTATTACGGTACTCGCCTTCGGCTCGTGTCGCAACCTTTCATTCCGTCAAAATCGACAGTTGGCTGCGTGAGCAGTGATTTATTTTGTCCGATTTGGACCTCGATGACTTTCGTTTCTCTACCACTTTGAGGTTAGATTAGAATCGGACAAAAAAATGTTTTGAGCGAAGTCTATTCAAACCGGAGATGTTTGAGTTTGAATTTTTCCCGCGTATGTGGAACGAAGATTCTCAAGGTTATATCACTCCAGGTTTGATCGATATTGATGATACGTACTCGTAATTTTCGCGATATACTTTACGCTAAACAAGAAAAAACTTTTCACTGATTAGGAAATTTCGGAGAAGACCTCTAACCTTTCTAGAAATCGTGGATGACTGTAAAATAAGATATAAATCCGTATAATTCAGTCCGAAAGAATCGCGGTAGAAGCTTTCGCCAGTAACAGTAAACAAAACCTCTTAAAGCGCCGTAGCTACTTTTTCCACAAGATTAACCACTGACCTCCTGTATAGCTTTCCGCGACCATGCATGAAACTTCCGACTCCCATAAAAGAGGAGTCCAAATATTTCCAGCAGAACATCTCTCACTGGATAGTCGAAACGTAGCCCTTCGTGAATTGACTTTCCAATGACAACAAATTTTTGTCGCTCCCAAAATCATACGAAAATAAGGTGACGGTCAAACGTCGCAAGTTAGGTGTTGTTTATGGAAAACCCTGAAATCAAATCTGCATGTAATTTTTGATCGTATCGGTAAAGTTCTGAATATCCACAAACGTTGAGAAATTTTCCTTACTGACGTTTATAGACCAATTTGTCTCCATTTATTGAAAAACATTAATGTTAAATTGATTATTCAGCTTGGAAACGTACAGCAACATCTTTCTACAGTAATAAGTATAAGTAGAAAATTTCAGTATCACGTACTGATAGTTCATAAAATTTCCATTCCGTATCTGTCGTCAAGTCCCTTCTCACACCGAAATTGACGAAACAGCCCCAACGTAGCGAACAACAAATTTCCGAAATGCAAATAGTGAACATGCATAAATATGATTCGGCAATGTGTGAATAATAGGTATAGAAATGCACATGTATATAAGGCACATTAAACGCCGATACTGATAGGCGATAAAGGCTATCTTCCTTCGATCTAGCAGTCGAAACGAGCGTGCCAGATTCCCTTAAGCATTCATATATGCACGACCACTCTCGGTGGATTATACTTGCATACACTCGGTAAGGCGCTACGGTAATCTCTTTTAGGTACGGTACTAGTCATTAGAGATTGTAAATCACCTTCGCCTACTTCACTACTATCTAGACTTCCATGGTGTGCCGATACGGACGATTGTCAAATCCATCTCATTTTTTGCAATAGTTGACTATTTTTCTCTGTCACATTGTGGAAATTCAATTTTTATGTACACTTTATACAAAACATCGAACAGCTTACATGAACCTACCTAACCTAACCTATTTTCCAGATGTTTACACTGTTCACGTAAACTTCATGTAAACTGTTTACGTAAAGTTTACAGACGCACGTGCGGACGCGTTAGCCTGTAAAACTTACCTAAATCACATGCATGTAATACTGTTTACATCGTGTTTGCAAAGTGTGCATGTAAACATGTCTGCTGTATGGGTGTCACGCCCATACGTTCTTTATGATTGCAAAATGCAGCAGGCGACATTTGAAAAAATTTAAATGTCTAAAAACTTTGATTTTAATCAACCGAATAACTCTTGATCGATCGAAAATCGTATCTGCGTGATTGAATATTGTTGCACTTGGGGTGGAAGCCCCAAAGCGACGTTTACGTGCGTGGTACCGCGCCCTGCTATTAATATCAGTTAACGAGACGATATGATCGGCAGTCTATGCGCGCTTTGACGGACCGGCTGCTGGCTGCCTCGGCCGCTTTTCAACCCCATTGATCGCGACCTTCGGCTGAGTCACTGTGAAACAAAGTCCGTAATATACCGTCCATTAAAAATTTTCACACGAACCGCCCCCATTAAAATCGTCGCTGACTTCCACTCGAGGCGCGCACGCGGCGCGAGTATCCGATAAAAGAATACACGTAATAATTGCGAATACAGTCACTTATCTTGTATATGTAGGAATTAGCCAAGAAATTTCTTTTGGGATCGATCAATGTTGTCTCGGATGGATAAATGAGTCTTGATTCATTTAACGATTCTGAGAAGCGTCAATTCAAAAGATTCAAAGTTTAGTTTCTTTCGAAACAAGATTTGAAAATTGAAAAATGCAAAATAAAGAAATAAAACTTATTGAAACTCGAAAGTTTGATGCATATAAAGATTCGATTTGAAACGAGATAAGTAAGATCCGAAGATTTATAATTTCATGCACCTTCAGCTTTTTTTACGCCGATTTATGCGATTTTTCCGAAACGCTTGAAATTTATATTATCATCCCGATCGATGTTGACGTAGGTTTCTCCTTTTTTATGTTTCAGATCACTTATGAAGCAGCTTATTTTATCGTCGCTTTTTCACTTGGTTACCATTTGAGTTTCAACCACATATTCAATACTTCGGAGTCGGCCAACTTTGCAACCGAAAAATAGATCGAATACGGGAAGAGGGCGACAATTTGTCATTGCAACGGCTCATTTTTAATCATCAAATAAAAGCAATCCTCACGCCAATTAATAAACAAAAAAACTGAAACTTTAGATTAAAGCGCATATCTCACAAGTTCATTAAAACTTGATCAAAGAATTCTGGCCAATTATTTGTTGCATCCGTAACCTTATTAATTATTTTGCCACTCTGCAAATTTACTAAATAAAAACAATCCTCACTGCAAACTGGAAAGATTGGCTGAAATTGTTGATCATAGCACATAATTCACGAGTGCACTTAAATTTAATAAAAATACGAGAAATCATAAAGAGGATAATAATTGCGAAAGCGAATACTCAGTGCGTCTTCATTACGATGGTAACCTAATGGATGAAATAATCACATAAAAAAAAGCTTTCCTGATGCTTAAGAGTTTTTTGATTTTCGTGAGATGATTATTTAAAGATTTTGAAATTGATGAGCAGAACTCTGTGAACAGTTGCTTTCAATTTCAATTCATCATTCGTTTGATGGTATATGGCGAGGTGAAATTAAAATCGGCAGTAGGAACAGAATAAAAATTTATTTATACGTTCGTTTTTTGAATATACATAAATTTTCTTGTTATTTATACTGCCGATTTTAAATTCACCTCGCCATTTATTTATTCAAATACAATTAACAGTAAAATGTACTGGCGTGCGAAAATCGAACACTTTTTATACACGCAAAACATTGGTTCGAAAGATTGTAAAGAATAAAATTTACAACAAAATATTTCATTTCCAAATATAATTATTATACAGAAAATTCCGAAGTATGAATGTTGAGACTTAAGAACCTTTTTCACTTTCAATCATAAACATCGTTAACAACATCAATATCCAACATGAACTCTAGAATACGTATCAATGTCCAACACAAACCCCGAAAATACATCGATATGCATCGATAAAAGTATCGATGTCCAACATAAACACCACAATAGATCGATGTATATAGGTAAGTATCAATCGGTATGAATTTAAAGCCTTATAATCTTATCATGATACACTTTTTGCATAATGATCATCTAATTTTCACCAAGATGCATCAGCTCACAAAAACAGCACTTTTCCCGATTCCCCGTTACACCCCAACGCACTCAGCAATTGCCCCGATCGCATTGACTCGTGAAAACAACCATCGTTAAAAATACAAAATCTGAATCTCACCATAAAAAATAATCACTCGCGCGCGATAATAATGCCTAAAATCGCGAGTACACACACGTAAACAAGAAATTTGCAGGTTGCGGACGGAGCATTCTCATTGGTTTAAAAAAGTAATGGCCAATCATCTTCTTCTTTATTTTAAATATAAATCCCGAGCTTTCAAAATATTACATAGCCGAATCAGCGAGATAACCATTTTTCGGCGCCATAAACACCTTATACTCCATGCATTTTTCGCATTCTATCGATATTCTATGAAAAAACAATACAATTTCATTTTAGTTCAATTACCCCTCGAAACTGTCAAAATGTCAAAAAAATGTTCATCTTTCTTATCTCATGCACAAAAAATATTCCTGTCCTTATTTATAAAATGGCTTCCATGAGTTACGTGAATTACGCATGTGAATTGTATGACTCACATGATTTATGCATGAGTTGTGTTATTTATGCAAATGAGTTCTATGACTTAGATGATTCATGCCCATGAGTTGTGTCACTTATGCAAACGACTTATGCGATTTATGCAAATGAATCAACTCACGTGAGTACGTGATTCATGAACAACACTTAAAGATGAAGCTTGGCAACACTGTTTTTTAAATATCGCCATAGTGTGTAAGCGTTAGCAATTAGTGTCATCGGTTCGCGCGCGAAAAAATCCGAAAGTGTCGCAAAGGATCGCATTTTGCCCCGAATCCTTTTGTCTTTCGCGTCGTGTTGCCACAAAAACCACACCCGCGTTTATGAAACACATAATTTCTAGTTTTCCGGGACGCGAAATTGTCGAAAACCCGCGAAATGTCAGTGTCCAAGGAGCGATCTCCGCCCAGGAGTGGGCGATTCTTATGCAGACGTGTGATCGCGATTTTCAGGACTGCCTTCCCGTTGCGAATACCACAACTTAATCCTGCAGTTACTGTCGTTATTAATGGTGAGTGCTATTTTGATTACGTTTTTTGTCATCATTGTTTACGTATATAATTGTCAGTTTGAGCGGGGCATTGGCGAGCGATGGGGGGGGGGGGGGGGGGGGTGGGGGAAGGGGGGTGGGACTTATCGATACTGATCGATAGTAATTGATGCAGGTAGGTGTCTAACGATGTATTTGCGAATATCGAGATTTTTTTTATATTGTGGACGAATATTGGTGTTTTTTTGCGTTGGTGTCAAATGCGAATGATTTTTTTAGCGTTGGGGGTAAAATAGGTCTTTTCAGGTTTTGATTGTGACTTGAAATTTGAAAAAAAATGATATTACATGCATTAATTGAGATTGAGAAGAAAATTTACGAGAATTTAGCGAATTTGTTCTGGAAATCTTTTTTATTTGGAAAAAAAATTTCTTCCAAAATTTGTAAATGTTAAAAATTATTTGAAATTGGCAATTTTCAGAATTTGAACATTTTCAACACTCGACCTTAAATTAAACTTGTGATAATTCCGGTAATTATCTAAATTTCGGAAAATAGCAAAGGAAAAATTGTCTCGGAATTTCATGGTGAATCTATGGATTTCCGCTGTTACGGTGACTTCAGGAATTTTTGACGCATCAAAAACCTAAAAAAAAAATATTGGTTAAATGTCATATGTCTCGAATAAATAATGACACGTAATCTTATAAAGCTCCAACCGTTACCTACCTCGAACAGCCATCCCTAAAGACGAGAACTTCGGTTACGATTAGAAATATCTCGCGTTAGTGGAAAGACTCCGATATAGTCAGCCTCCCCTCCGTAGCAAGATGCGAGGGCGAAGGACAGATACACCACCCTGCGGATGATCCCGCCTCTGAGGATTCGAGTGTGTCGAGCCAGGAAACGCGGGAGGGTTGTTAGTCGCTCGGGAAAGGGTAGGAAGCAAACCGGAAGCCCTGGCCTCCCTCGGCGCAGGCTCCGATATTGCAGCCAATCATCGGACCGCGACTGATAACCGCACTGCCAAATGTGCGTCGGCTTTGCCGCCGGTCCACGCGCTAACAATCCCCCATCCACGGTTATCTCTCGCACTGCGAACACTCTTTTCGCTCATCGCGCCTCCGTATCGTGATTTTTAATCGACCCCGATACTCGTGAAACGTTTTTCCACGTGCTGTGAGTGGGTAGACGAAAATTCTTTACTAATACCGCGATGACTTTTGAAGTTCGACGTTTTGTGGATTGATGTGAGGTGAGTTGGAACATTACCGGGGAGGTTTTTCGGAGGTTCTGTGTTTTTCGGAGAGTTCGAGACGACTCGGATAAAGGAACAACCCCGCATTGACGGTACGTGTGGTTTTTTATGGTGGTCGTCAGGGGTGGCGCATGAAGGTTTTTTCAGAGTTTTGGAAATATTTGTTGGGTGCATTTTTGGTCGGAAGAAAAATTTTTTCTCAACGCGAGGAGAAAATGCGATTTTCTCCACGACTCAAAACGTCCAAAATCGTATTTTTCCCACGTTGTTGGAAAAAATATAGTCCTCAAGTTGTGCAGAAGGGCTTTTTTAAGGAATGAGATTGCAAAACTCGCCTTCGGCTCGTCTTGCAAACCTCACATCCGTGAAAAAATCTTCTGCACTCGTTGAGAAATATAGTATTCATGCAATGAGCGGAATTGGGAGGAGATCTGTTAAGAGTATTGTATTCTATAGCACTTGGATTTTGAACCTCCTCTATCAACTTGGGAGGAACACAGTTGGGTTCTTTTTGGTTATTCGTAGGGGAAGATGCCCTTGTTTGGGACGCTTTTTGTTTTTCGTCAATATGAACTACAAATCCGTCAATACTGATACCTTTTTTTACTTGAACATGAATTTTTATGCATAACTAATGATTGGAAAAATAGATGATGACGAACATAAAGCCGAATTTTGATTCTACAATGACGTTCGTAAAACGACACAAACGTCCCAAACAAGGACATTCGATCCTTGGTTGCACTCGCTTACGGCTCGTGATGCAAACTTTACATTATATTTTAACGGACAAATTTATTGAACCAAAAACGAGCGCTTATCCCACCTCGTTTTTTCCGCACAGTGAGATAAGGGAGCGTTCCCGTGCATGCGGTGATTAAAAACAATTAACGGTCGTGCATAAAAAATTCGAAATCACCGAAAAAAGTTCAACCGAAGTTACCGAGCACGTGTATACGCACAAGTAACGTTAGGACTCATAATTTATTGTGGGACAATGCTCGGACATGGGAAAAGGGAATGCTGTTTCATGGGAATATATTATTGCGACGTGTGCCTTTTTCTGCCACTTGGAGGGTGGCTGCGCCTTAAACGTAGCGTTATCATTCACATCACAATTTTCATGAAAAACCCTACAAAACAGCAGATTTTTTTTTAAATTTTGTTTGCTTCATTCATAGTCCTACGGAGAAAAATATAATATATGTTATATATTTCTGTCAATCATTATTTTGTGTGAAATCGCAGACAGGGACGTTGAGATTATTTTATATCTTCTCCAAATGACTATTTTTTCAGGTCTTGAATGTCAAACATTAAGTTATTGCTGATCACTATTTCTTCGGTTTTTTAATGTCAAACATTAAGTTGTTGCTGAGAAATCACGAGCGAATGGAATCGGGACGTCAAAAATATTTAAGGAAACCTTTGAAATTTCGATCAGACAACCGTCCGCCAACGGTCAGCTAACTGTCTGCCGATGGTTACCCGCCCCCGAACGGTCAGCCGATAGTCAGCTGATAGTTCGCCGATAATGAGGAGACTTTCTTTTAATTTCACTAATTTTAATGAAAGGCAAAGGTCAGTAGTTGAAGTCTTAGGATCTAAGGTTAAAAATTGTTATGGTCAAGGGTCCAGAATCAATGTTGAATGGCAAAAGTTAAAGTGTCAAGAGTCAATGATTCCGCAAATGTTGACTTCCGGGAAATTATCAGAACAGTAATTACCAGTTTTCGAGCTCTGCTCTTATATATGAAATCAGAATTTGTTCAGGTTGAGTTCGTGAATGACTAGAAAATGTATCACAATATTTGACTGAATATTTTTCCACGGACAAAAAGGAACTAGGAAATTTTCTATAATTTGTCGATTAGATCCTGTGAGTACTCAAGATTGTGTCTAAATTTTTTTTTTTTTTTTCTGGGCCGTTTGACGTTTCGCCGATATTCATTGTCCCATTTTATAGCTTCAAATGGACGCATCTATCTGAAATGTAATCTAACCTTCGATACATCCTATATGCATACATCATTGTTCGGTTTCTAAAATTGTTGCGGAAAATAATGTTCTCATGAGAGAATTTTCAACACGTTAAAAAACAAGACGAATTTTCATATGGAACAGTTTTTCAGTCATGTCTCTCGAACATCGATCAGTACTCATTGTACTGAGTTATCATATTTTTAAATATTTTCAGTGCTCATTGGTATTTTCGTTTTTCATCAAAATGTGTCTCAAATGCTCTCGAATTATCATCTTTCTCGTTTGACATCTTGATTTCCCACAATTTTATCAATTCTATCTCATTCAAACATTTGGTATAAAATGGGCTAGCTATTGGCATTTGAGGACAATTGGGCAATAATGGTAGAGAGTTGCGGATATAGTTCAGTGTGTTTTTCGGCAAATCCTTCTTAATGGAGAGTGACAGTTACATTTCAATTTTTGCTTTGACATCGTTCTCTGGGCAGAAGATGCTTGGAAAGCAAAAATCATATTTTTGCGGTGCATTGACTTTTCTCACTTCAGTTTTCGTTCACTGAGAGTAACCTGATTGATACCTGATAAGCAGTAAAAGGCTCTAGAAACATTACAGAACAGTTTTTTTATAAACGTTTGATTAAATTGTAATCATCTCGTTAGTTGTAATTAATAAGAGGTAATTCTGATCATTTCAATTAATTAATGATAATCAGAAATATATCAATAATTAATGATAGGAAATTGAATGTTTCAACTTATGAATAAGTTATAAAAAATTCATATCAATGGATGAAACTTCTAATTAATTATGAGTGTAACAGTACCGAAAAACCCGATCCAAAACACCCAACCCATCTGTGAATCATGTAAAAACTTGTGACGTCACTTTTGTACGGCCTCTTAGTGCAACTCAAATAATGACGTTCCGAAAAAAACGCCACTGGCACATTGTCACTCGCAAAATTAGTGAAACACTTCAAAAGGTCAATTTTGCCGTTAGTTCAAAAAGCAGAACACCGGGAAAAACGGTATGAAAACCTAACATTTCACGTGAAACAGGGACGACTGATCATCCTGAATCTTCGCGAACGCGCTCATATGTACATGCAGATACCCGTGCGATTGTACGGCGACGATGCATTCAAATAGTGTGTGTAGGTACATGCGAGAGAGCCTAGACGAGGTACAGCAGAGGGGTTTCCGGCGAGCGTTAACAGAGTAACAGAAGTGATGTAATGAGGCCCGGAAGCAGACAATTTGCCGTCCGCGGCGGTCACAGTTGCGCGAGACGACTCTTCTTACCAGGTCCAGCGCTAGATTTTCGCTTGATCAGGTACCAGATTTATCGCGATGGGAACCGCGAAAAAAGTCTCTCAAAAATTACCCCCTTCCGCCCCCCGAAACCATACACTCCGATAGTGAATTTTCCAAAATTTCCTCGGCATACACGTGTAATTATCTCACTTTTTGTATTCGCGAAAAAACCAGTGGTTCAAAGTGTAAAAATTGAGCTCCGCATCAGTCGTCAAGAAAAGTGAACGCGAAAATTGGAGATGATCGTCGATCAAGTGACGTTTCAGTGACTCCGAAGACAATCAACCGTTTAAAAAGTGATAGTGCAAAATAAATAATGTGCAGTATTCACGTGCACGCTTGTAATTACTCGATCATTTGAATGGACAATTACTGTCGTTGACGGTACGAGTGGACTAACCGATGATAAACTCGTAATTACATGGTGAATGACATGTAATGTGCTTGGGGGATTAATCATTTTTATTAGGATTTCGCTTAGAGCTAAACGTGACCAGTTTAGTGGATGATACAAATGTATGAATATATGAAGGGTAATCGGGCTCTGATGAGAAGATCGAGAATTGAATTTAACGGATGGAAGCAATTAGCTAATTGGTCGTTTTACTTGTCTTGATAACTTATGTTTCCTGTGCTTTTTCATATAGTTTCGATACTGTGGTATGAATGAGATTGAAAATATGAGATTAGATTCGAAAAATGCGAACTAGGTGAGTTTGTGGAATATAATGACACTTATTAGAATTGTATGACTATAGGAAATCCCTGGGAAGATGCAATTTAAGGCCAGGCCGTAGTCTGGGGGAGACAGAGGGGAAGTTGTTTCCCTCACTTGGTTTCATTCTATTCTAAAAGCAAACTAAAATCATAAACTATCATAAGAACTGGACATTCGATATGATAGACACTTTGAGAAAGTCTAAACATGTCAACTCAGATTCTTCTATATGTGCACAATTTGAAGTTTTGTTTTGTTTACTTTGCAAGGTGGAAACAGATTTATAATGTAAATTTTATTATGAGATAAATTTTATCTTAACTCTCGTTTACCT
>JAPYZK010000100.1:0-41244 GCA_030522785.1 Platygaster equestris
GGCGGCTGCTGCGACTCGTACTTCGGCGTTTACTCACTTACACGATAATCTTATTTCAAGACGCAACACTTCCAAGGGCACTTTCTCAATGATTCAACTTATTTCTCCGAGAGAGTCGTACTTTTTTCTACGTAAATAATAAGTGCATAGAATTTCGAACTGATACTCCTAATCTGACTAATGTAGGGGAAAAAAATCATCGATTGCGATGATAATTCATTTTTTGGAACATAAATCATCAAATCAATGAGTACATGTTCGTTGGGTTCATAATGATTTTTTTCTAATTTAATTAATGTGTTTCGATATCCCAATTAAGGTTGCCACTTATTCAAGGTTGACCCGAAGACTTCGGGTTTCGGGGTACGATCTTCAGGCACAGGGTTTAAGCGAAAAATCTTCGGGTTGCGCTGAATTTTGAGACTTTTTTTCTATTTTTGCTGAAAATTGTCGTGTTCAAGCATGGAATACATGTGATTCGAGCAGTGCAAAGTGTAATAAATAGTACTTAAATACTTAAAAAATGAAACAAATGAATATTCATAAAAGGCTCGCAATTTTTCGAAAATCGCATGAATTGACATTTTTCTTATTATTCTTTAATCGAGGCTCATTTTTACCAACAAAGAGCGATAGAAAATTCCAGTATCGACTTGTATTCTTTCATTTCTAACAATAAAGAAAGCAAATCTTGGTACAAATAACTTCAACAAAGTTATCATATTATCAACTTTAAATTGAAGTCAGTTGAATTTAGTTCTGAATTTTCACAAGTTTTAATCAATTCCGGAATTCCAAAATCCGAGAATTTTTCAGGATCATATAATTATTTGGAATTTTGAACTAGCTGTTAGTCATTGAAAAGTCTCAAGAATATAAATATTTCCAGAATAATGCTAATTTTTTACAATCTGCAACATTTTCTCAATTCTATGCATTTTTTGAAAATTTGAAAATTTTCAAATTACAACATTTGTTGAAAATCTGAAATTTTGAAAATTTCAGAGAATTTTAATATGTCGCTGATTACAAATATGTTCCAAATTTTTCGGATTTTCGCAAATAGTTACATGAATTTCAAAAACTGGAAAATTTTCTGATTTGACAGTTTCGAAAATGTAAATTTTCATTGTATCAAACATTACAAAAATTACACGGATTCCAAAAGTTTTTGAATTTCCAAAAATTCTACAATTTTCATAATTCTCAAAATGTGAGAATATTTGTTAATTTCCAGAAGTTACATAATTCCGAATTGTTATTCATGAATAAATTGTAATTTTAGTCATTTTTGCTGATTCTTAAAATTCTAATCATTCTGAGAAATTTTTAAATGAAAAAAAAAAATTAAAAAAAAAATAAGAATGATTCGTAAATATCAAGTTGTTACATTTATGGAATTGTGTTGTTTTTAAAAATCGTGAGAATTCCAAAAATTTAAATACATTAAAAAAGTTGTCTATACTTACAGAAATGTTCTAAATTTCCACATTTCTTAAATTTTTCGAGAACTCCAGTTCGCGAAAATTCATAGAATATTAGATTCGAAAATTCCGAGCAGCGGTTGAAAACGTCGGTCATATTAACAACTTGAACTTTGTTAACACTTTCTAAAATCTAAAAATTCCAGAAATTTCGGAAACATTTTTCAATCTCCCCACACCCCCCCCCCCCCCCCCACCCCGCCCCCCCCCCCCCCCCCCCCTGCCCCGCCCGCCCTAATCCCAACCGATTTTTCGCAAAAACCTTCTGTTGTCAAAAAATTAGTTAGGATATCGAAAAACATTCATTGAATTAAAAAAAATTAACTACCAACTCCTCCGAAGCTCTGACAACCTCGAAAATTGTCAACTAACTAAAAAAACGCAAGAAAATGAATTTCTCTGTCCTGAAAATATTCTGAAATTTCGGTCTCGAAAATTAGCGGACACCCTGATAAAGAAAAAATGACAAGAGGACGAGGATTTTTTTTGGTTTCGTGCTTATTTCACATGACCCAAATTACCGGGGACGGGATTCCGTTCGCGAATAAAATTCGTCGCTTTGATTGATCGATTCGAGTCGGGGGGTCGATGGAAAGTGGGGGGAATGAACTGAAAAGCGGTCGTTGGGAATCGGCGAGGTTTTTTGCAATTTCTGCCGCTCGGGAATGTCGGCGTCATTTTTACTCGCTCGGCTACAATGCGATTACGCTAAATACTGTGAATGGGGAGAGGGTAAAACGTGCACTTGTTGCTTTTCAAGCATGTACGACGCGATGCAACGAATGTTGTTCTGAGGTGCTTTTGTTCAAGAGATTGTTGTACTTCGGAAGTGTAAAAAATTGAGATGAAATCACTACGGAATTTGCAACCAAAATTGAACTGGGAATTTTGACCTGAATTTGGAAGTAATGAAATATAACTCAATTTTTGTTTGTCAATTATTTTGAAAAAATTGCACTGTTTAGAAACGAATTTTTGAATCTTCTACTGATGGTAGTTTTTATAAAAACAGGCAAATTTTTTACTAAATCAGTGAATTATTTATAAAAATACGATTTTTTATAAGGCCAATTTTATAAAAGTTACATAAAATTTTCGATTTTTATACAGTGGTTTTATAAAAACTTTACAAAAAAAATTTTTTTTACGAAATTTGTCAAAATTTTCATACAATTCATCTGTTTTTTTATAAAAACAATTGAAAGCCTCCAAATTTTCTTATGAAACCTTTATTTTTATAAAAACTTCGCGACTTTTATAAAAATTTTAATATTTTTATAAAAAAAACTTTCCTCATATAATTGTAGTAATATTTGATACGTTTTTATTACACAAGGGAATAGAAAATCACGTTCGTAACGTTTTTTAGCAATTATAAAACGTAAAAACATGTGATTTTATAGGATTTGAAAATTCTTCAACTCAAATTGAAAATAAGCACCCAAATTGACATAGATTTGATGGCCAAAAAAGTTGACTATCGGATTTCTGATGCAAAGGTCGCAAGTTCAAATCACGCTGCCGCCGAAAAATTTTTAAATTTTTTTTAAAACGAAATTTGAGCTACAGCCTCATAAACTGATGAAAAATGGCATATACATCAGCAAAATGATCCAAAAAAAGTTGGAAAAATTTTTGCATATTTTTAAAAATGTTGAAAAAAAATTTTTATACAAAAAATTCTTTTTTATAAAACTTTCATAAATCCACTTTACAAAAAATGTAAATTTAATAAAACTTTGATAAAACCGATATTAAAAAAATTTTTTATGAGGTTTCCATAAAAACTAGAATCACTAGGGTCAAGTTCAAAATTCGAAGGATAATTTTACAATGTTAAATTTGAATTCGCGACTTAATTGTAGTTAGAATTCAATAACGTTTTGTAAATTTTACGATTACTATTTTCCGGGAAGTGTAATTTTGAGTTGACTGAAATAATTTCGAAACTAAGATTCAAATTCATCGATCCAAAATTTTTTGTTACATGAAGTATGATTCCAAAACAATTTTTTAGAACTAAAATTGAAATGGAACTCCAAAATCTCAATGAAAATAGAAATAGATTCTGAAGTAAATCACATGTATGTTTACAAATATTGTTTGTCTAAATTGCTCTTCATAAAATTGTCGTGGAAATAGAATTCAAGAAACTTCATAAATAATCTAAATTGTTTTTCGATTCTTTTGAAAATTCATTTTGATATAAATTGGGAAGTTACGAAATAACACTCAATTTTTCTCATAATCATCATTTTTGAAAATTTCTTTATTATATGCTTTTTCCATATGAATCCGCTCTATAAAAAATCGAAGTATTTTTGAATCGATCGGATTTTTGAAAGTAGATTCGATCGCATCGTGAAATCTGGACAAAAATTGTAAACAACGTAACCGAATCGCGATGTTGATACATTCGTGTGAAAATGCCAGGAAGTTGAAATGTAGCTGATACGATTCTCATGAACGACTCGAAAATGATGATTGTTCGGGAACCTTATCACTGAATAAACTCTGGACGTGTTCAAACGCGCGATGATAATTCGCTAATCCTGCTATTGTTTCAACGTTGTTGAATTTTACGAGTTTTGCGTTATGTAAGATCAAGAATGACAAAATTGGCAATAATATTGAATCGAAAAAATATTTTCCCACTCTTTTCAAACATGAAAGTCATTCACGTAGAAATTTGTGATCAATAAGTAAACTATACATTGTCTCAAGTCATCGAAATAATATTATGACTACTAATTATTCAACGCTTTAAAATAATATGTCAATAATTTATCCATTTTAAATTATATTATTGTTTAAAATAAGAAAATTTATGCTTTGCTGCGTTTCTATAATCACTTATGTTTTTTTTAAACATCACGAGGTATTTAGAAATATTTTGTATAGCTTCAAAAAAGTTTGAAAGATATGAAAAACGCTGTTTCATAACACTATTCGAATTTTGGAATCTTGTGTTTTTTTTTAGCTCACTGAACTTTCAAATTGGACATGTATTGTGTAATATTGCAAATGTTCATTCAGAAAAAAATTTCTATTCGTGACTTTTCAAACACCATGTGACATGTGATATGGAATTTTACCCATGTAAGTCGCTTATTATGTAACCGAATCAGATTAATTTTCTCGTGTTTTTCTTTGGTTCTGTTATCGAAATGATTCGATAAGAAGTATCTATCACAGATGTTGGAAATCACGTGATTTGTTTGTGACTATTCAGAGTTTTTTCAAGAAAAAATGTACGAATCAACGAAAAAAAGACAGAATTTTATAGTTCGACGTCTGCAAAATAAATGACGTCCGATTGATTATAAGAAAACAAATTTAATGGAAAATATCTTTCGAACGTTGCAAAAGTATTTTACTATCTAATTACATTTATTATTAACTTAGAAAATTTACGAAACCTCGAATCAATCGAATTCGCCATCGATTTAAAATCGATGGCGATAAATTTTATATTGAAAAACTAAAAATAAAAAACTGTCCCGACAAAAAACCTGACCAACATCGCAATTCCACGAAAATTTAAAAAAAACACACATTTTTCAATCGAACAAATGACATGAATAAACCATTCAACCGAATATTTACATATTATTAAGTTTTTGAATCTAAAAACATGCAATAATCCACTAAATCCAATGAAAAGTTAATTCAATCAAAAAATAAGTTTGCTCAAAATGTCAGTTAGGTCTCGAAATTACGACAAAAATTTTTCGAAAATAAAGCCTACGGCACACATTTAATTTTTTTAAAAATTCTGAAATTTCCAGAATTATACAATATTTTTGATAGTTGAATCATGCTCTACATTTTTGAAAATGTATTGTTCAAAATGTAGTGTTAGAAACAAACATTTCTTTCCAGGACATGAAAAAATTCAATCCTGGGACTCCCGAAAATTCAAGGACAGTAGACACCCTGTTTCTCCACTAACCTCTTTACACCTCTCATTAACGCGCTGGCGTAAAGTAAACGCCGTTTCCGTTTCGCGTGGGCCGCCAAGACCATTTTTTTCAAAATCCCTGTCCTTTTTATATCCATTCAAATTTTTTCTTTTCGTATCACTCACTTTTGCATCTATTTCTACAACGAACCAAACTACAACAATCATTTCCAAAAAAAGCTCTGAAATTCACTTTTTTGGTGGAAAATTCCATCTATGTACCACTGTACTTTTCAGCACTTTTGAGCCTTCTTACTAACCAACAACATCGGATATACTACGGAAAATTACATTTTAAAGCTCGACTTGACACTTGAAAAAATAAACTTTCGTTTCCCATGGCGAATAACACACTATTTCTTATACAAATTGCGTGAAAAAGGTGATTTTACACTCCGCAAAGTAAGAAGGAAAATACACAACTTTTGCCTCGAGTTGAATTAAAATATATTATGCACATTGGAATAAAAAGTGTATTTAAAATCTGTCACTTAAATAACTGACTTTTCTTCCCTATTGATACTAGTTTTTATAAAAACCTTATAAAAAATGTTTATAAGGTCGGTTTTATTGAAGTTTTATAAAATTTGAATTTTTTATCAAGTGGTTTTATAAAATGTGTATGAAAAAAATATATTTTTACGTTTTATAATTGCTAAAAAACATTACAAACACGATTTTCTCTTCCCTTGTGTAATAAAAACGTATGAAATATTACTACAAGAGAAATTCCTCATATCAGGGAAGTTTTTTTTATAAAAATATTAAACTTTTTATAAAAGTCGCGAAATTTTTATGAAAATAAAGGTTTCATAAGAAAATTTGGAGGCTTTAATTGTTTTTATAAAAAAAAAAAACGGATGAATTGTATTAAAATGTTGACAGATATTATGTAGAAATTTTTGTTTATAAAGTTTTTATGAAACCACTTTATGAAAATCGAAAATTTGATATAACTTTTATAAAATCGACCTTATAAAAAAAAGAATTTTTATAAGTAATTCACTAATTTCATAAAAATGTTGCCTGTTTTTATAAAAACTACCATCAATAGAAGATTCAAAAATTCGTTTCGAAACAGTGAAATTTTTTCGAAATAATTGATAAACATAAATTGATGAAAACACAAAACAGATGAATCGTATGAAAATTTCAACAGATTTTATAAAAAAACTTTTATATAAAGTTTGTACAAAACAACTTCATAAAAATCGAAAATCTTACAACTTTTATAAAACCAACCTTATAAAAAATGAATTTTTATAAATAATTCGTTGATTTTATGAAAATTTTGCCCGTTTTTATAAAAACTACAATCACTAGGGTTGATACATAATATACATCCGCCAACGTGATTTTTTTCCCCTCCGCAAAAGGAAAATAAAACATAATATTTTCCAAGTTGTTGTAAATAAAAAATTTATCCTAAAATCGTATCCAAGTTCCACGAACTTTCAGCTATGAAATTTCACCACTCGAATCAAAGCACATGTCGGAGAACAATAAATAAACAAACTCAACAAAGACGAGTCCGTGAACCGCGAACTCGAAACATCGGAAACTCGGTTTCGACTGAGTCAAAGAGTTGTTTGCGACTTTCAATCTTTCCTGGTTCGCCCCACCTCCGCCTCAAGCGAGCGGCACATGTCGTTGTGACGTTCCCCGGGGGGGTCTTCCGCACATCGCGTACGTATCTTCAATTCTTTTTATTTTTTATTGAAACGTTGGAAAAACGATAACTCAGGACCGTCACAATACACAAACAAAATAAGAAAAGCGTTTTTTTTTTTTCAATAAAAATTGCGAAACAAAAATGTTGGTAACTTTATAAACGAAGTCATTTTGCTCTGGAACGAATTAACTGATGTAAATAAAACTTCGTAATTTCAAAGAGAATATAACGATTTTTAACTTAATCGTTCGAAAATTTGCAAGAAGTTATTTCTCTATTTTCAATTTTTGAAAAACTTCGGAAAATTAAATTAAAATTGATCGATTCGTTCCAAGAGCAAAATGAGTATAATAAAGTTACGAAAGTTTTATTTTACAATAAATTCAGCAACGTAGCTATTGTATTTCGTCTAAACATTATGACCGTCGTTTTGAAGAAAACATTTCAATAAAAAATGAAGATAGTCATAAATTCGTGATTATTAGTTTAGTATTTAAATTATACGATCTACTATATTGTTGGAACCATAACTATTCTTCTGAAGAAATTGAAAACATTTTTCAAACTCAAAAGACATTGAGTTGGCAGTCGTCAACCTACAAATCCACGGTTCGAGAACTGCCTCCGCGTACGTAGTACGGATATCCATTGAGACGTTTCCACATTCTGACTTTCCAGAAAGTCAGAATATGGAGTATAAAGTATTGTGGTCCATCCATACTTTTCCACATTTCCCCCCACATCGTGCTATACACCCTTGATCATGGTCGAAACTTGTCATTTCCTCCAATGTCTGATCGTTTTTATCATATAGTCCCATATTTCAAAAGCGAATCGTTGACAGCTTGTCGTGAAGTAGAGTAATATCCTTGTGAAATATTACGAAATTTCAGTTTTCTTCCGTAATCTCGATTTTCGTCTTTTCATTCACTGAAAGTGCAGAATTTCACGGAGTTATGAATCGCTATAGTTTCTTACGGATTTTTGAATTTCACTTGTATCTCATATTTGCCATTATTCCAGTGTTTGGGCGTTTTTTGTTTGTTTCCCAGTTGAGTTTCACTTTTCGAACGTAACTTGTTTTTCTGAAGTACCTCTGAAATCAACTAGAAGTTCAAAATTGACCACTTGTTCTACATAAAAATATGATTTTTGAATAGTTCTAAATTTTAAGTTGTCTATAATCTTCTTTAGTCGAAAAATTAATCAATACAACAATCAAGGAAATTTTCAATCTTTGTGAAATTTCAGAAATCAGGCAAAAATAGGGAGCTACGCGGAAAATTGTGAAAATCAGCTCGAAAATTTAAAAGACTGTGTATTATTTTCCAAGTTACTATTGAAATACGGTGTTCCGAATACACTGAAGATTATTATATTCTCAGTTGTCTCGTATTTTTTAGTCGGCAAATTGATGGATACAACAATGAAGAGAATTTTCCATTATTTTGAAATTTATAAATTCAAGCAGAACGGGAAGCTTTCCGATTATTTTGAATAATCAGCTCGAAAATTGATGGCCAACATATGTCATGGTCGAAGTTACGGTTTAAATATGATACTGATAGTTTTTGATATTTTTTCATTCACTGAAAATGAATTGATCTTTTACTACGAAAATCAGTCAAAATCAACTCAAAAGTTAAAGAAAACTGTGTATTTTTCTCAAAATTACGACTTAAATAGGTATACCACATTCGAAATGTTAATTAATAAAAAAATCGAGTGAATTTGCAATTATTGTGGAATTCCCAAAATCGAGCCATAATAGCTAGCTTATTGAAAATTTGATTTGTGGAAATATTGTTGTCATAAATGCTCGAGAGTGCGAACGACAGGGGCTGCAGACCAAAATCCTGTTTTTCGGAAAAAAAAAAATTTTTTCGGAGAAAAATTTTTTCAATTAGGTTTCCTTGTAGCATTTAATTAGCCTTAAATTATTATCCAGGTGCCCGATTGATCCGAATGCGTTTTCTACGATTTTTCACCATGTTCTGCTAACTTTATCTAAAGTTAGCAGAACCTTAATTTGTAAAAAAAACTATAAAAGCATTTAAATCGCCGAAAGTGCATTTAATAAACCTTTAATTAATGTTTTTTCAAAATGCTGATCTACTGACACTGCTCTTCTAACTGTATGGACATAAAAAAACGTATCAAATATTACTATAAGAGAAATTCTTTATAACAGGGAAATTTTTTTTATAAAAATATGGAACTTTGTATAAAAATCGCAAAGTTTTTATAAAAATAAAGGTTGTATCAGAAAATTTGGAGGCTTTCAATTGTTTTCATTAAAAAACAGATGAATTGTATAAAAATTTTGACAGATTTTATAAACAAAATTTTTTTTATAAAGTTTTTATAAAACCACTCTACAAAAATAGAAAATTTTACATTTTATGAAATCGATTTTATAAAAAAACAAATTTTTATAAACAATTCACTGATTTTATAAAAATTCTGCCTGTTTTTATAAAAACTACAATCACTAGAGGATCAATCAATATTTTAATTCAGATAACTTATCAAAAATTCAATATCGACGAACACTACGAACATTCTCGAAAATTTACTTAAAAATAAATATCGACCGTCCATAAGTCATTCCAAGTCAGTATGGCAAGATTGGCAAGTGCAATTTCTGCCGTGCGCGAGAAAAGCAAACGCAACGCTGCAAACATATTTTCGAATTTTCAACGTACGATTCGAATCGATCGATACATCGAAAATATCGATCGACATTTACACTTCGCGCCGACTCGATCCCGAATCGTAGGCATATTACTCATGAATTCGAATGTATCTCGCAGCAAACATTACTACACTCGCATATGCTAAAGGGAAAATTTCTTATTTCAAGGCCATCAGCCAATTTCATGGGCGGGTTTTCATTCCAGAAGACACCTTCACACGGTGCCGAGTTGTTACGAATGAATTTTGCGTTACGATCCGATTTGCATTTATGCTGTCGATCGAGGAAGGAACTTGCATAATTCTTGCTTTAAAAACCCCAGTACACAAACAAATTACGATACATTTCAATACAATTTTCAAAAACAAAAGACAAAAGTAAAATGTCAGGATTTTCAGGAATTGAAGGACATTCCAGCATTCATCCATTCAAACACAAATATTGGTAAAAAAGGAAAAATAATTGTCCCAATATTTTCCTCTGGAAATCACCGTGTTATATTCGCATTTGCGAACGCCACTGGAAGATTCTGCCACGGCCGTAAATGTGAAAAATGTAACAAACCAAGCAATAATTTTGCGTTACCATCTTTGAAATATTCCCGTCGTAAAATATGTACTGTTATTTACATTCCGCAAGCACTCACTGCTTGTTTTCCGTTCGCTTACCAAAGCAATTACAGTTATAAATGATTCAATAAACTTCCCTCACAATGCCAAGAATTGAAATCGCAATTTTCGAAAATTTATCATTATATTTCGGAATTTGCATTATTACTCGAAGGCAAATTTTTCCAACAAAAAAATATTTGCATTATTACTCGAAGGCAAATTTTTCCAACGAAAAAATCATCTTTTTCGAATATTTCGAACATTAGAAATATTTGCACATAGCGCAAATGATATTTTTTTCACGAATAACCAAAAAAACGTATGAAATTACCAATTCGGAGGTTAGAGTGATGGAAAAGATGGTTTTTTACGTCGATTGCTAGTGAAATGTGTGCTAAACTTGAAAAATTTGATACCTGGATTTAGATTTTATTGATTGTGATGTTGAACTTTCGTTTTCGCAATCTTAATAGAACTAGGAATCATTCTTCATGTGACATTTTTATTATTTTTAGACAGAATGTGTACACTAAGTCAAAGTTCCGAATTTCCAAAAATGACGAAAACCCAGGTTTTCAAGAAATGAACAATTACATATATCAAATAAATTTAAAACACAGAAAAGTTCGAAATTGGAAATCCAAAAAAAAATGCGATAATTCTAATACTAAAATTCAAAATTTGAATGCGAAATCATAGTACACGAATCGTAATTCTAACCAAAATTAAAAAAAATTTTCCAATTTCAGTGTTCAAACTTGAATCTGACGAAAGGAAAAAAATTCTAGCTACAAAAAGTTTCTGATTTCCGGATCGTAGTTAATTATCAATTTCTACGAAATTCAGAAAAATATAGTAGTTTCAAATTTCTTCAGATGCTGTAATCTATACACCGCGAAAAGAAATTATCATTACAATAATTATTTCAAAATTCAAATTTTCAAATTCATGAAATGTTCAAAAACACGTCAAAGAATATTTATCTACTAATTTTCTTGCAAGAAAAGTTTAAGAATGAAAGTAATTATTGCCCCAAACTTTGATTTCTATTTTTTTTTCTTCATTTATGGTTTTAAAAGAATTAATTTCCAAACAATCTAATCTGAAAAAGCCAATTTCAAACGCATCGATTCTACAATATAGAATTTAAAAACATTTTCCCCTCACTTCGATGTTTCGCACGTATAAAAATTAAGGCCGTCTTGACTTGGAAGAAAAAAGGCTCGATGCAACGATCTGGAATGCTTGTGGCATATTATTATTAGCGTGCTTTGTATTTGCGCGTAGCTCGAAATAGAATACGAGGAGAAGGGGGAGCGTTATTATGGCGAAGATACGAATTTTCATTGACTACGGGCTCGTAAACAGTAGTTTCCTGCCGTTTTTCGAATTTTCGATTCAGTTTTTTTCACAATATTTTACCTTAAAAAATGTCTCGTACATTTCAGTTACCTCCAAACATTCATTACTGAATATTCACGTTTATTCAATGATTATAATGGAATTTCGATATATTCCATGCTCACTTTTTACAGACTTCCGTAAATTTGACTCATTTATGTTTTTTACCGAAACGTCACACAAAATATGAAAGAATTTTTTCCATACTTTGTTCAACACTTTTTACCGAATTTTGATGCATTGTAAAATGAAATTTCGAGTTACATGAATCTTTTCAAAACTTTTTTAGAACTTCGAAATTTTCAAAACTGTTAAAATTTTGAATATTTTCGAACTTCTAAAAACTTGTAAGATCCTCGAAATACTCCAAACTCTGAAAATTTCCAAAATTGTTGAAAATCTTGAAATGTTACGAATTATCAAGTTTCTCGGAATGTAAAGAATTATTCGTAAAATTTTCGTAATTTCAAGAATTATGAAAATATTGTACATTTTCAGCATTTTTGGAACATTTACAAATCTCTGAAATGTACCTAAATTTTGAAACTCTCAAACTTTTCAAAATTCCAATAACTTCCAAAATTCTCAAAATACTTCAAACTTCCAAAATTCTCAAAATTGTCAAAAATCTTGAAATGTTGAAAATATTCCGAATTATTAAGTTTCTCGAAATGTCAGAAATTCGTAAAATTCTCGTAACTTCAAGAATTATGAACATATTTTGGATTCCCAGAATCTTTAAAACTTTCTTAGAACTTCGAAATTTTCAAAATTGTTAAAATTTTGAATAATTTAAAACTTCTAAAAACTTGTAAAATCCTCAAAATCCTCCCAACTCTGAAAATTCCCAAAATTGTTGAAAATCTCGAAATGTTGAAAATGTTAAAAATTAGCAAGTTTCTCGAACATTTTGACACTCGTGAAAATCAGTATTGTTTCACTATTTTCTTCGAAGTATACTTTTTATTCAATGTGCTGATTTTTCAAATTTTCAATAATTTCGGAGGGCGGTTCAGCCCCTTCCCTGGCTACGTGCTTGTTATACACAAATCCATGTGTTTATGCACCATCTACTGCAAGTCACTCGAAGCACCGACTCGATCGTTAATAAACTCCCACTTGATAAAATAAAAACAATAATACCCCGATCTATATGCTCGTGCATCATTCACCTCCACAAGAACCACACGAACGCAAAACGTAGGCAAATTACGCCTGTTACGTAACACCGTAAGCAGTCTTCAATTAAAAAATCGTTGCATAATTGTTTCGTGTATTTCTAACTTCTTTTTCGCGTTCTCGCAACGAGACAATGTCCAGGTTTTTTTCATTTTGCAAAAAAGGGTGCAATTATGCACATCACGAATCTTTGTTTTCCCAAACGCAACAAAAATATTTTCATTCTTTGAAAAATGTTAGTTTCTAGTACAAAATAATAACTTAGCAAGTTTTTAAATCGAAACACGTTGAATTTCTTATAACCAAAAGATTCCAGAATTTCGTAAAATTTAATCATATCGCTAAAAAAATATCTTGGAGAAAAAGTACGTAATTTTAATTTTCTAAATAACTTTGATTATAAAATTTAAAAAAAAACATAAATCTTCTAAATAACTATTCTTCTCTTTTTTTTATTAAGTTTAAAAGTTGTTACGTATTACAAATTTTTGTATACGGGTAAATGTCACGTTCTGAATCTTCATTTAAGTTCATAATTTTATCTAACCGACTTTTCAACAAAATTATAGCCATTACAAGAAACATACGAATTTTTCCAAGCTGAAGAAAAAAAGTTCGTAGTCGGTAAAAACTAGCTATAAAAGTCAAAAAATGATAGTAAAGTACATCGCACGACAGTGAAATATGTATTGTTTTGCAACGTTTTCTCGGTTGGATTCGTCAAAATTCATCCGACTTTGATTTAACGCGAGATGCAGCGGCAATAAAAGTTGCGATGTATATTTTTAGCCTTGGCTTTCGTTGTATTTGCGATGAAGCTCGTTTTTATTCCCGGGATGCGCGTCGCAATGAAAATTGTCAAGTAATAGCTGCCTCTTTCATTGATAATCTTGAGATTTGTCAAAATATATCATCTCTTTATACATCAATTTAATTCTAAATTCTTCAGTAATTTGTCTACTCTGTCTAATCACGTTTGAATTTAAATGTCCGTGTATTTACCGAGATAAATAAGTGTGTTAATCTCACAATATAGATTGTGATTTTGGCATTCAAAGATGTCAATTGAATAAATCGAATTGACAAGTAAAATACACAATTTTTAGAAAATAATATTATATGAATTACAAAAAAAGTTTAAAATCAGAAAGTTTCAAAATTTGTCTAATAAATAATGTAATAATTCAAGTATGAAAATTTGGTAACTGGTAATAATTGAGAATTGAGGAATTCTTACATTATTTATAACTTTCATGGATTGGAAATGGGAGATTATGGTATTTTATAATTCAATTAACTGAATGCTCGAAAATGTAAAATTTTTGGATTGGAAGTAAAAAATTTTTAGATTTAAAATTTTAAGAAAATTCAAGTCTACATTGTGAAAATTTGCGTCGAAAATTTTTAATGCGTCGGAAATCGAATATTTCTGAGTTTTGCAATTCAAATATTGCAAAATATTCAAGAATGAAAGTTCTGACAATAAACATTTTTTATCATGAATATTCAAAATTGAAGAATTAACAAAATTTGCTAAAATAGGAAATAGCAGCTGAAAATTTGAAGACCTAAAAGTTTAAATAACAATTATATTAAATATATTGATCAATAATATTAAAAATTACATCTAAATTCATAAAAAAAGGAATTTGAGAATAAAGAAATGTAAGTTGATAAATTTGAAGATAAGTAAGAGAAAAAAAGGAAAAAAATATGAAATATTCAAAAAATTTCAATTTAAATTAACATATTTGTGATTGTAATACATACTTTAAAGTAAGTTATTGTTCAAGTATAATTATTCAAGTCATATGAGTGACTTTTGCATAAATAAATGAAGTAATTTTTTATTTTAATTATTGTATAATATCTGAATTATAAAACATTCGAAAAAGCACTATTTCGTGATAAAAAATTGAACATTTTTCATAATAACAATTTTAAAATCATATTCTGAATACTTCAAATTAAAGCATCCAAATATTATATGAAATTGGAAAAAAATTTTGGAAAATTGTAAGTATTTGGAGTATCCATAAAAGAATTAAAAACATTAAAAACTGTGACTGTGAAGATTTATAAACTGAAATTGATTTTGAATTTTCTAATCTAATTTTAAAAATTTTAATTTTTGAAATTTCCAAATACTGCAAAAATCCATTATTATCAATCAATAATTAAAAGATGTAGATCAGAAAATTAAGAAAATTTTAAATTTTATATTATAAATAGAAAAATCAACTATGTATCATTCTGAGTATTTTTTCCAATTTAACAATTCAAAATTTTCAAATTTCAATGTTGCAAACATCTCAAAATAAAATCCTTAAGGTGTCTGATTAAAAATTGTCAAGTACTGAAAACATTTTTTTGAAATTCAACAACAATGTCAAATAGCATGCAAATTAACAATCAACAATTTTGAAATACAAAAAAGCAAATCCTAATAAAACAATTCAAAAATTACAGTTGTCATCAACTGTTAATCATTTGGTGCATATTTCTAAGTTCAAAAATGGAAATTTTCAACATTTCAATTCTCAAAAACACCTACATTCTAACATTCAAAAACACACAATTCATAAAAAATTTTACCTCTGTTTTCAATAACAATGATCACAAAAAATTGTTTTAAAAAACCGTTACGGTAAATAAATCGGTCTCAACTATTCCCAACATTCGATGTGTACATCAAATTGTCAGATCTGACATTTGACAGTACACCCGTCAACCATCGCAAAAACCATCCGAAACACTCATTCTCAAACCACCTGCCACAAATATCTCCGAATGCCATTAAAAACCGAACTGTCCGCAAATAACGCATTCTAAAAAAAATATTCTCGCAAAAAAACTAACAATTACCCGCAACTTTAATCGGTGTGGAACAACCCAAACCTAACCTTACCTCGTCATTCTCGACGTCCTTGCCGTTTTTGCCCTTGTCCTTGGCGTCTTTGCCCGCTTCCTGGAACAAAACGCAATATCCCTAGTGCGAAATTCGGTTGATTCGGCTCGAAAAATAATGCAGCGATGCCCGAAATGCCCGAAAAAACCGTTTGACAACCGAGGGCATTTCGGGGACAACAAATTCGGACTCGGTCCGGGCTGCGTTCCGAAATAACAGAGAAAAAAAGTGAGAAGAAGTACCATTTTTGGTGTTTCGGAAAGAATTCACGTGGTAAAAAATAATCCAAAAGTGTATCCTTGGTTGAGCTGCGAAGAGTTGATTTCGAGCTCCCGAGATCACTGTGCGAGAGAAACGGGGAGAGAAAAAGAGGCGATAGAAAGAGAAAGGGAGAGAAAGATGGAGAAGGCGGAAACACACGCGCCGCGATTTTGTATACTTTTTTATATTCCGGCTTTTGGGGCTTTCACGCGGACGCGGAACACACTGCACTTGTTTTCGATCGGTTCGGCATTATTTTGGATTGGAATGCACTTTTATGACGGTTCGCGACACTGTTTACATTAACAACGCGGGTGCAAACGCGGGGGAGAATTTTTGTGTTTTTTTTTTCAACGCGGGCGGCGGGAACAGCAGCGCTATCACGGTTTTCGTGAGGTGGCAAACCTGCGTGGGTGTGATGGCGGCCGCAAATTGAGCGGGGTATTTGAATTTTATCATGGAGGTTATGATTTTTTTCATATCAATTATACTTCATAATAATCAAAGCGGTAAATGCGGATTACGGAAAATCTAGATATGAAATCAGGATTGAAATCCAGTAATTGCAGAAAATGTTATTTGAACTCATCAGTATGCAAAGTATTACTATAATCGCGCATGTATGTATGTTTGTTACTTCTAAAATTTTCGAATTTCTAACCCAAAATAACAGGTTTTGATGTTTGATGATGTTTTTCAGTGTACTTAAAATGAAAATTCCTCATTTTAATCAAATATGAAATTTACATTCTCGGATTTTTAAGTGTTCAAACGAATTTGAATTTTCGAACATTCATTACTCACAGTCTTCAATTTATCAAGTTAATCTTATTATTCGAACTTGAGAAATAAAGTTATCTTAGTTCATGATGATATGGGCAGTTGTAAATGACAAATTTTGGAAATTATGCTGTAAATAGATTTTTTCGACTTACTAAATCTTCTGAAATTTTTATAATAATCGTGATAAATCCTACAGTATCTACAAACATTCAATCTACGAATTTTCCCCAACTTGCGTAAAATTCTGGTGTCAACATTTCACGATAAAAAATCGTATTAAAATAATACCACAAAATGGCACTCGATCTCTTGAATTTGCTTCCTAACACGTATTTCACGAATTACATGCCATTACTGTAATCAAACATTCAAAAATGCTACCGATTTTCTCAATAAAGTAAAATCATCTAAAACTATCAACTTTTTTAGACGAACTAGAACTTGCGTTGAACGTATTTTAAATTCAAATTTATACACCATCTGCGTACCTCAGGATGTAATTATCCACGACTGCGAACTGGATTTATGGTTTTATGTAATATTTTTGCGTGTATTTCATGTCATGCATTGATGGTTTTTAAGATTTACACACTTCGTTTCAACCACATTCAATTCCGAGGTTGTTATATAATGATGGAAAACTGATCACTCGATCGGAAAATTTAGGAACCCACCTTTCTTCGCGATGAAGGACTCGAGTGCCATAAGATTTACGAGTCTCTCGCGTATAAATAAGTGAAATAGGAATTAAAGAATACAGCTATATCAAAAATTGAAAACTTGACTGAAAATTACGGAACCGTGAAATCAACCAATAATCTGCCGGTTTTTTGGAGTCAGATGAAAAAGAAAAAAATTAATGAAAAAATAGACCTACAAATTTGATGTTTTGAAATTTTTTTCATCAGTCTCGCATATCACTGTCAATTATCATGTACGGACATCCATGCAAACATTATTAAAAACTTTAAAAACAATGATATACGACAGGATATTTTAATTACCGTGGCGGTGATACATTAATTTTGAGTCATTTTCTAGTCACGAGTTATTACATCATGTTGAACATGGTATATAAATTTCGGACTGCAGCCATAATTTTCAGTTTTTCACGAACTGCTGAAGTTGAATAACACAAAATGAAGTCTTTGGTTGCTCTCGCTGTCTTATTTTTCGTGGTATGTGAATAAATTGTAAACTCATTATTTTTGAGAAATTCTGAATAATTTAAAAAAAAAACAAGTCGATTAGTACCATTACGCGATTTTCACAATATTTCAACTCTTCTGAATATGAGAAAACATATTCCAAATCTTTTCAAAAACTTACAAAAGTTCAAGATTTGGGAAGTTACGTGTTAGCAAAGATATTTCAATGCAAATTGTAACAATCCGTAAGGAAATTTATTAATGTATAATACTGGAAAAAATATACTTCGAGGAAAAAACAACTTGTTAAGAAAAACGTATAAATACGATAAAACTTCGTCATGAAAAAAATTCTATTTAATTTCATCACCCATTTTATTCAACAAAGAAACGTGTAAAAAACTCGAAATGAAATCAAATTTCGTTGCTTGTTCAATTATATAAAAATCTAAATTGTTGCGAATGTAAATTATGAACTCAAGCCGATTTTCAATTTCACTATATAGGCTTTGATCCACGGGCAAAAAAGTCCCCACCACCATATGCTACCAGAACATAAAGAAATATTTGAAGCATGTGGAAAAGAACTTGGATACACTAAAGGTAAACATTTAACCGACAGAACAAATATTACGACCACAAATAAAAATAGGTATGCAAAATATCACTGGATTTCACATTTTCTGTTTTTCGAGCAGACGAAATACACAATGATGAAGATCATTCAAAAAGATCATGCGTCAAAGCTTGCTTCCTGGAAAAAACTGGTGTCGTAAGTATTATCATTCTTCCTCATTCATTTCAAGTAATTATCCTTTATGCAATAATTTCATTTCCTTTCCTGATTGTGATAAGTATCAATGATCATTTTTGGGCAGATTGTAAAAAACTGCAAATAGCCACATTAAAGTTCAATTTTCATCTTATGGAAGCTTCAAATTCTCACACATTGAACAATCGCAAAAAATAACAAAAATGGCGGAAAACATTATTTTCAATGGAAAACATTTTTTTATCACTGGGTTGTTGATACAAAGAAAAATCCATCTTTTCCGATATTCCCAGTCAGTTTTGTTATTATTGGCAATTTAATGGTTTTTGTGAGAACAAAAAAATCCACCGAGCCGGGAATCGAATCCAGGACCCTCCCAATTTCATGTCGGGTGCTCTATTCAAATTGGGAGGTCCTGGGTTCGATTCCCGGCTCGGTGGATCTTTTTTCTGGCAAAAACCATTTTAATTGCCAATTAATAGCAAAACTGACTGGGAATATCGAAAAACATGGATTTTTCTTTATTATTTTTAATTGTTTAAACAATTACAGGTAAAAGCTGACGGGACATACGATATCGAAAAAATGATAAGCAATGTGAAAAAGGCATATCAGGGACAAGAAGGAGAATTGCCTGCAGAATTAGAAACAACAATTGAAACATGCGGTGGACAAGGTGAATAATTATGTTATTTAAACAACTAAATTACACTCGTTTTCATCATTGCAACAAAAATATCTTTACTTTTTCATGTTCATTCTAATTATTTAATTGAAAAAAGCTCGAAAACTAAATTACTTGTACGTGACTTCGTAAAACATAATATATTTTTCAGCAAATGCTGTAGAAACCAGTGAAAAATGCGAACGAGCCAAGGCATTAATGGAATGCATGCATGAATATTTTGTGAAGAATCATCATCAATAAGAAATTTTAATTTCGAAATATTACACTATTATTCGATTACTTGTAAAGAAAAAAATAATCGAAGAAACTAACCTTCATTGGAAATATAGATCAAAATGAACTAATGTCAATTCTTCGTTTCATTCGTCTTTTTTTCAAATTTCATGTAAATTAAAGTGACGTTATTCAAGTGACCTTTTTTCGCAATGCTCGACTCTAAGATGTAGAATTTATAACGTTACGATTTTGGAAATCATATTTTTGATTCGATTCCTTTAGAATTAAATCAAAAGGATGAAAATAAATGAATCTGAAAATTCGTGATTATTCACTTTATTTCTAAGAATACACTGAATTGTACGGAGGTAATTATAAACTCACACCCTATATAATTATTGAGAAAGTAGAACATTTGTAAATGAATAAAATGATAACATCAAGATATGAAAAAACACTTACGTTAAGACATTAAAAGAAATCCTACTCTAAATATGCGTTGGAAAAGTTGTAAGGTCCAAGGTCAGAACTTTGCTTTCCAAACACTCGCCAACCTAAAACATCAAAACGAATTATAAATATGAATTTTATATTGAAAAAAGAAAAAAAAAGTGAAGTTAGGCTATGAAAAAATGCCTACGTAAATACTCGTCATTTTGTTAAAATTTAGAAAATTCGCAAAAAATTTAAGAAAGGTACGTAAGTATAAAAACATTTTCAAACCGTTTTTTAACTGATGGAATTTTATAGAAAAAGTAAAAACGACAGCAGAACTTCCAAATCACACGATTCGAAAATGTCTAAACATGATTTAAAGGTTTCGAAAATAAATTCTTTAATTACAAACTAAACTAATAGAAAATAGTTGCATTTTTTCTCGTAACTGAAACATTTCTCAAGACTTTTTCCCAGTTTTCTGACAATCTTGTTATACAATTAGAAAAATAAATAAATGAGCTAATAAAATGCTGAAAATCTCCGTACATCAGGACAAATTCCAATGAGAGCATCAGCATGGGAGTAAAATTCTTCCTTCAAGGAAATGACAATGGTCTGCAGCGAACTTGTTTTATCCCTTATGTAACTTGCCACTTTTCCAATGTTTGTATTATCCAAAGCAGCGTCAATTTCGTCCAAGACAAAGAATGGAGCTGGTTGGTAACTAACAAAATAATACGAAAAATGTCAAACACGTAAATCTTCCCAATTAAAACAGCACTGTTATAAAACCACCAAATCAAGCTTAAATTTAAATTACTCAAGAACAGATATTCTTAATTTCCCCCAAATCTGTATTTTTTCATCACGCAAAAACTGAATAATAGTACATTTTGAAACAAGTGAAAGGTAGAGAAAATTCAACAAGTTGCATATACTATTTGCTTTAATTAAAATTCGAAAAAATCTCATACAAAACATAACAATGAAACAGAAAAAACATCACGAATTTATGAAAATATACAACATTTTTGACAATTTCTGAGGTTTCACACTTTGTTTAAAATGGCAGAATAAATAGAGAAATTGATTACCTATTCTTTGGTTCATTATAAAATATAAAATAATTAACAATAGTAACATAATGGAATGATGAGATAATTATTAACAATAAATATTAATTCACCTGTGTATTGCAAACAAAAGAGCCAGCGCAGCAACAGTTTTTTCCCCTCCTGAAAGATTCGACAGTGGCTGGTAACGTTTTCCTGGTGCGACGCAATCATAATTAATTCCGTCTAGATAAGGTTCCTCCGGATTTGCTGGACACAAAAATGCTTGAGCCGACTGATTTTTCGCCAAACTCTGCAAAATTAAAGTTTTCTTGTGAATACACGTAGATACATCAGTACAATTGATTCTGTTTGACCACATTTTCATTCCAACAAAGACAATTTATCAAAAAAATTTCCAATGAAATACTAGTAATTTTTACATAAATATCAGTAGTTATAACATTTCTCAGCTTTCTCCGGGAATTCAGAAACTTTTCAATATCATATAAAACCACTAAGTGTTTTATAGGAAATTCACGTTAGAAAATCAGTAAAAGCTAAGGATTCTACAATTGAGTTAATCGAGAAAAAAAATTCAAACCACCTTGTAAATGGAGTCGATTTGTTCTGAAACGTGTTCAACGCAAGCCGTGAATCGATCGTGTCTTTCCTTTTTGACTTTCTCAAACTGAGTTTTCACTTTTTTGGCCTTTTTACGAGACTGCTCGAATTCCTCGTTCGTCTCTTGCAGTTTTTCCTTTGCCAAGTACAATTTTTGGATCGCCTAAAAAAAAATCATCTGAATTACAACAACGCTCGATTTTTCCACACTGCAAAAAATATAATTAACTGTGTTTTCGAAAAGTAAAGAAATCATTTGAAAATTTCTGAATCATGTCGAAATATTATATAGAAATTTGTACAACATTTATAAAATCAAAAACAAAAATTTCCAGAAACTGTTCTGAAAGACTACCAGTTATACAAAAAATGGCTTTATTTCGCAACTATAAAATAAACATCATGTTATAACGGAGAGAAATACACAAGACTTCGTATTTTTACAGAAACCAGAAAACACCACCAAACAACAATATTCCCAAGTTAAAATTCTTCTTTCATCCGCCAATTTTTTAAAATTACCAAAAAGTTTCAACCATCCAAGTTTTCTCACATTTCGATTGATCATAATAAAAAATTATAAAAAATGAACCAGGACTTCATAAATTATGCAGTATTTCAGAAAAATTTCCTAAAATAAAGAAAATACTACAATAATATTATGAACTTCGTAATTTTTTCTAAAAAAAAACTTCTCACTTTCATGTTTGGAGCTTGAATACGCTGAATCATATTCTGCAGCTCGTTTATGCCTTTGTTCAATTTGTCCAGAGTTTTCTTCATGTCGTCTTCATCCACTTCTTTCAAATTGTCGTCGAGAGATGAATAATCGATTTCAATGCGATCTTCGCGTTCGTAAATTGTGCTCGAACTTGGTTCGCTGCTTGTATCGTTCGAAGCAACATCGCCTCCAATGTCATCCATGTTTCCCCTTATCATGGGAATCGCAATATCCTCCATCTAAAAAAAATTTCAAATATCACAGTATCATCTACAAAAGACGTCACGAATTTTTTGAAATTTCTTTAAACATTCTAAGAACTTGAAACATTTTGTGCAAAATTAAACGAGATTTTGTACAATTAAAGAAAATATAAGGATGATCATGGATATTGTAGTGCTCGAATTTTTTGATTACATTCCCAAACTTATCAATTTACTTTGTTGATCACCACATTCCTCGATTATAAA
Organism: Platygaster equestris; assembly: GCA_030522785.1. Lineage (NCBI taxonomy): Eukaryota > Metazoa > Arthropoda > Insecta > Hymenoptera > Platygastridae > Platygaster > Platygaster equestris. The sequence continues at coordinate 23,085 of JAPYZK010000100.1, forward strand.
TAAACAATTACTCAATTTGGTAATTGGGTAATTGAATGCTATCCAATTACACGAGAAGATTAAACATACAAAAAAGCGTATTCAAATAAAAACATTTTCAATAAACAAAACCTTTCTGAAAGTGTTTCAATAAATAAAATCCACACCTTGCAGTGCATGAGAATAGCATGTCTATCAGCTTTGAGCTGCTCAATTTTGGACTCAATTGCATTGACTTGTTTTTGTGCTGCTTGAACTTCCTTGGCAATGCTGCCAACTTCGCGTCTGCACTTCCCGATTTCCTCTTCCTTGGCGTCGACTTCCATTTTTTTCGTCGTCCTGGACGATTTGAGTTTGTCAATCTGTGTTTCGTCGTTTTCGATTTCGGATTTTTGATTCGTCTCGAGTTGCTTGGCAGATGCGAGTTTGTCTTCGGCATCTTGGACAGCTCTTTCCCATCGCAAAACGTTGCCTGTTTTTACGAAAATTCCACTTAGTTAGTAAATTCCAAACTAAATATTTCATCAGATTTGAAAAAAAAAATTTTTTTTTTCAAAAACTTATAAATTATAGAAAAATCTTCAATATTTTTTCAAAATACTAGTTTTGGGATTTTCTTTCGAATTTCTGATCTCTAAAATAATCATTTATCTCCTCTTCGATTTACTTTCAGTATCCCGTTGTTTTTCGAAATCCAACTGATTTATAATCCGATTGCATTGGTTCTCGAATTCCAATTTTTTTTTAGATCTCTCTTGCTGGGTCTTCAATTCTCGTTCTTCATACTGACGAATGTTGGTCACGCCTATTTGCTGGCAGAAGCTTGAGAAAACCTCGTCTTCGACATTGTTCATTTTTTCTTTCGTGTTTTGAATTTCCTGATCTTTCTCGGCCATTTGTTTCTCGATCTCAGAAATCAGGGGCTGTAATATTGCATAATTAAAGATCAAATAGGTTCAATATTCACGAACAAGGTTGTAAAAAATTCGATTTTTGGAAACACTTTTGAAATTGCAATCAGATTTTAAATTTTTTTATTTCAAAAGGCTTCAAAAATTTATTCAACATTGGAAAATACGTGAAGTCCAAAATAATTTTTTTCTCTTCATTGAAAAATTTCTTCTTAATTAACATAGATTTCCATGATAAACATAATTACTCACATTACTGCAATTTAAATATATATTTGTACTGAAGTTAAATAAACCTCAACTTACATCACATCTGTTCAATTCATCATCAAGTTTAGCCAGTTCCTTGTCAAAATTAGCAATTTGTCTTTGCTGAAAACAAAAAGTAAATGAAAATAGTTGTATTATCAACAAATTAATAACAAAATGTTCAATAAACCCACAGTCTCTTCCAAATCCTGTATGCTGTACTTCAATCGTTTTTCCAATCCTTGAATTTGCGTGTCCACTGTGTTCATCTCAGATTCCTTGCGAGACTTTTTCAGCAATTCTCGCAACTCTTCAGTTAGTTTTTCCTAGAAAAACATACACAATTATAACCTAACCATACATAAATTTTGTTGGAAAATTCAATGACCACTCAAATCATCTACTCTTAAAACAGTAAAAATCACTCGAACAAAATCTTTCGAAAATATAAAAATAAAGTTTTTTTCAAGCATTTTAAAAATATTAATTTTGTAACCTGATCAGTCAAGTAGTTTTAAGAGAGAATTCAATTTTCAAGATTTCAATTTTCTTTAATACAATCCAAAATTTTGTGTACAAATCGAAAAATTATACCTTTTGAGATTTGAGCTGGGACATTTGTTTTTCGTCCCAACGCTTGGCTTTTTTGGCGAGGTCCAAACTACCTCCAGATATAATTCCAGCTTTTTGGTAAAATGTGCCATCCAAAGCGACGCACTGTAAAACATAAAAATTATAATCAATTGTATTTAGTACTTGTATTTCGTAAATTATAAATAACACTAACATCGTATCTTTGTTTTTTGTCCATTTCATAAGCCACTTTATTCGCATCTTCTGGAGTTTCGCAAACGAGAGCATTGTTGGTTGCAAACAAAACTGCTCTGTCAATATCCCTGGGCGAAAAACGTAGCACGTCGTACAAAAGCTTCACGTTTTTTGGTTCTTGGATGTTTCTGAAATGTTTACTTTTTGATCACATTGAGAGAGGGAATTTAATTTCTCTTTTAAAAAACCGTACATTTTCTCATTATCTATTACACTGCACAAATTTCCCAAAATAACGACAACATGTCAACATACCGAAGACGTTCTTTCAGGGGTTTCGCCTGAATATAATCCAAAGGCAAAAAAGTCTCCGGCTCAAGGTACTGCTCCTTCAAGTACTGAATGCATTGACGAGCAGTTTTTTCCGTGTCCACGACAATGGCTTCCATGTATTTCCCCAAAACTTTGGTGATGGCAACATTGTATCGTTTGTGAACGGGCTCGCACATGTTGTACATACGATCATACTTAAATAGACACAATAAAAAATTCATGTTTTTCGATATTCCCTGTCAGTTTTGTTATTAATTGGCAATTAAAATGGTTTTTGCGAAAAAAAAAAAAAAATCAATCCATCGAGCCGGGAATCGAACCCAGGACCTCCCAAATTAATGTCGGGTGCTCTAACCAACTGAGCTACTACGGATTGATGCTCAGTTGGTTAGAGCACCCGACATGAAATTTAGAGGTCCTGGGTTCGATTCCCGGCTCGGTGGATTTTTTTTCTCGCAAAAACCATTTTAATTGTCAATTAATAACAAAACTGTCTGGGAATATCGAAAAAAATGGATTTTTCTTTGTATCAACAACCCAGTGATAAAGAAACGTTTTAAAACAATAAAAAATTAATATCTCAAAATAAAAATACCAAAAACATCACACAGAAACTTACGACTCCGGGAAACAATCTCTTGAAATTTTCCACGATCTCGCTCTTCTTTTTAGTCCTGGAAACTTCGTGTTTGTCGACTTTTGCGTCTCCCAATTGTTCAGAAATATGTTCCAGTTCTTGCTGCAAAGTTTGTATCCTGTCCTTGGAAGATCCGACATCACTGTGCAGATCCGAACGGAGCCTCCGTTGCTCCTCCAGAGCCACTTTCGAAGTTCTGATATGCTCTTCCAGTTTTTCGATTCGTTTCATAGCCTCTTCTTTTATGTGCTTTTTCTGTTTTAACTTGTTTTCGATGTCAGTTTTCTTGCGGATTTCGTTGTCAAGTCTGTCTTGGTGAGATTTTTGCTCTCGGTTTATCGAGTCCAACATTTGTAAATATCGGGCGGATTGTTTTCCGGCGGTTTCTTTCAAGCGGTTGTATTCTCGAACCTGCAAACAATATTTGCATTGTTTATGTTGTCATCAGCAAGTTGATAATAGAATAAAAATGTGTGTGTTCTGAGACACACGGTAGAAGTGGAACAATATGTGAGTAAATTTAGAGAATTTTGATTAGTTTTAAAGTTTTGAAAATTTCCAATACTTCCAAAATTTCGAGTATCTTTCAATTTTTGTAAAATATCGAGAATTTTCACATTTCGAAGAGTTTTCAACATTTCGAAAAATTTTCAACTTTTTATTATTTTCAAATTTCAAAGATTTTGAGGATTTACACAATTTTGAGAGATAAGAAAATTTTGGAGATATCAAAAATTTGTTCATTCTGAACATTTTCTTAAAATTCAATAATTTTTCAAATTTATCAATGGTTGATCATTCAAAACCTTCCTAGAAAGGCAAAAATATTTAACAATTTGAAGGTTTCAGATTTGTAAAAATGTTTGAAGATATCTAAAATTTTGAATATCGTATCATAATTTGAAAAATTTTTGAATATTTTCTCAAAATTGTATTCCGCTTGCTCGCGAACATTTTTCAGTCTACCTCCTTTATAATTACACACGAAGTGTTCAACTCAACTTAAGAACACATTTATTATACCTGATTATCCTCTAACTGAACATCTGTTCCTTGAGACATCGACTGCCTAGCAACGGATTCGTCCCAAGCAGCTTTCGCTTCCTCCACACTTCGAAGTTGCTCCTCCAAATCGTGAATGTCTCTTTTGTGACTTTCGTCGGCGATACGTGCTTGAGAAAGCGACTTTTTGGCAGTTTCAACCTTTTTCTGCATGTGAGCGACGCGTTCCTTGGCCCTGATGAAGTTAGGTCTTTTCTTCCCTATACTGGCTTCGACTTCTCGAATACTCTGTTCAATTTGAGCAAGATCTCGAGATAACTTTCCCGCCTCCTTTTTCTTCTCTTTCAGCACTTCTTCTGCTTTTTCCCGTTTTTTTTCAAGTTTTTCGCAATCATTTTGCTTCTTCTTCATCGACTCTTCCAGATCCTTGATGTCCTCTTGGTTGTGGTACAAATGGAAGAGCTGCAGTTCTACTTGTTTTTCCACCTGTGGAAAAAATAAATGGAATTCAAGTTCAAGTTCTTGAGGCTTTGTAAATTATGATTTTTATATAAAACAAAGTGAAAAATGAAAAAAAGATTTTTGACATTATGTAAAAGTTCCTCATTTTTTTGACATACATATTCTTCTTTCAATCGTTGGTATTTTTCTGCTTCTTCTTTCTCCAGTTTTGCTTCTTTTCTCTCGGCAGCGATTCCCTTTTTCTTTTGGTACGAGAACTGGGTTTCTTCCTCTGCCTTCAACATTTCAATTCTCAATCTGAAAATTTTAATCAGCAAAGATGAAGAAATTTTGTTCAAAATTCTACAATTCCCAGAGATTGCAATTTCCATTAAAATTTCAGGTTTTCCAGTTTTGCTAACAGCCTGATAATGATGAATGTACCTATCATATTCTGCTTTCAGTGCGCCAGAATTACTGATTTCCTCAAAAAGTATGGTTCTTTCTTTTGGATTTTTCATAGCGATGGATTCGACAGCTCCTTGGAAAACCAAAAAGTTTTTGGCTTTGACGTTAATTCCCAATTGTTCCAACTCGTTCAAATAAGCTTGGCTTGTCACCACCTGAATGAAACATTGTTTTTTCAGTTTAGTTTTTCAAAAACAGACAACATAGATAACAACATATTTGATATATATTGTTATACATATATTTTAGTTTAACATACTTGCAGTTTTATTTATTCTATCAAAAAATTATGAGTACTATATATACTATATACAGAAAATCCTAGGAAGTGTTGAAAATTTTTCAAATATTCATAGTCGCTCTAAAACGAGGCAACTTTTTCAATTTCAAATGTTGTCCAATTATTAGTTGTTTTATTTTGAACATAAAAATAAATGTGTTATTTTACTTACACTCCCATTAATTCTGTGCTCAGAAGATGATCCTTGCACAGACCGCATAAAACTTTTCAAGCTTTTATCTTCCATCTCAAAAGTCGCAGTTACAGAGGCACTGAAAAATAGAATTTTTATTAGTTCTATACGTCAAATCAAAGGTCTTCACAATTTTACAAATTCATCCATATTCATAGTGTAATACAATTATAGTATGAAAAAATCTAAAGTAAGTCAACTTGCAACTTACACATTATTTTTTTAAAAATACCTTTATTATAGTTACTTTTTGGCTACACATTTTTTTTTATTCAACTCAAGTTTTGAGACCACAAGTTCGAACACTTTTTTGTGTGTTCAAAATTACAAGGTATTCAGAATTTGAAATTAGCAGTTTTGCGTTAATCGACTAGGTAATTTAAAATTTATCATAAAAACGAAAAAATGTTCAACATTTTTACCTTCTTGAAACAGGCATTCCAATAGAAGCCCCATGAATAAGTTCGCTGAACCGTTTTACTCGCAAACTGCTGGTTTTTTCCCCCATAACAAAACTTATGGCGTCCATGAAATTTGATTTTCCTGAAGTAACAGAAATCGTTCAATTGAAGTTTAAAAAATTTTTGATCATTTTACGAAATGCGTAACACACCCGATCCATTGGGCCCTATAACGGCTGTGAAAGACTTCAACGGGCCGATCACGAGCTTCCCTTTGTAGGATTTGAAGTTCTCGACTTCGATCTGCTTCAAAAACGCCGGCATTTTGAAAAAGATGCAGCTGGTTTTTCGAATTTATAACAAAAACTCGACGCTTTCTTTATTTTGGCGGCATTACTACGCACCACTACGTGCCACTACGCCAGTGTAGGCCAGGGAGAATCTGCACTACGCACTCAATTTAGGTAAATACAGCGGCCATTTTTATTTTTCTCCCTTCTTCTCTTGGGAAACTATCGATATAACGGTATATGTATCGATTATTTTAAGTCTTTTTGAGTTGGCAACGCCTATCTTATTGCACTGATCTATAATATTATATTATATACAGTTATATATAATATCATATATCATATTAGCAAGTTCGTTGGGAGACTTGGAAGCTTGGAAGGTAAAATTAAGAAGTATTGAGTTCTCTAATACACTTCTTAGGTTCTTAGGTAAAATCTAACCAGAGAAACTGCAACCAATCTAACGAGAGAAAAATCCCCGTTAAATCTAGCGACTTTTTGTTAAACAAGTTTATCACCCTTACCGGCTCACCTGTCACATTGAAAAAAATAATGATAATCTTTCTGTTGGTTTCTGTCAGTTTCTGGTTCTGTGTTTATCGTTGAAGTGCATTGACGTGTCTGTCACGTGTCAAAAATTTTCGACAGTATTAATGAAAAATAACGGTTCAGATGCAACTTGAGCTTCTCCGTCAACATTGACGATAATTCACAAAAAAAAAAAAAAAATGTTCATCTTACACTGCTGATACTCGAAGAAAACAATTCCTCATTCCTGTGTTGCTTTCGCCGTCACCGGAAAAATGCGGGTTTTACAGTTAAGAAGAAATCGCACGCTCAACATTTTCATTTTATTCGCAGTTATATTCATATTTCTCTATGTTGTAATCTCTTTTTCCTTCAAAAAATTGCCGGTACAGAGATTGAGCAATTATTTACCGGGAAGTTTACGTGCCAAACAGGTAACGTGCGATACTTGTATTTTTTTCGTCGGAATTATTGGCGAGGTTTGATTAATGTTTTGATTGAAACTTTCGACGATTTAGGTTCCCCTTCTTGTGGAAGGTTTGGGAAATTTCGAGCCTAAGGACTTGGAGGTTAAAAGTGGACCTGGTGAAAATGGAGAAGCGCATATTTTGCGAGAGGACCAGCAAAATGATGCGCAACAATCGGAAAGTGAATATGGGATGAATATGGCTTGTTCTGATGAAATTTCTCTGGATAGGACAATCAAGGATTACCGACCTGAAGAGTGAGAGATTTTTGAAAATTGATTCCAACAAAAATTTTCAATCTGAATCTAATTTGCTAACTGATAATTTTATCCTTATTTTACTTGATGGAATGATCAGGAATTTGAATCAGTTTGGATTCTGGAACTTTACAACTACAGTAAAATTCGTCGTATTGTTGCTCTCTCTATCTTTGTCGCCTGTCGTATTGTCGTATTGAAAAACTGGTTTTACAATAAGACAATACGACAGGCAACAAAGATGGAAAGAGCGACAATACAACGAGTTTTACTGTACTAGAATTCAACTTTTTAACACTCGAATTTGTATTTATACCTTGCAAAAGTCGAGTCAGTTTGTTTTAAAACCTTAATTGTTTAAACTGACAAGTGTCATAATAGCATATCAAGGAAATAAGATTAATTGATTTTGTGCGTGCTTCCTAGGTGCAAACACTGGAATTACCCGGAAAACTTGCCTCAAGCCAGTGTAATCATAGTTTTCCACAATGAGGGTTGGTCTGTACTTATGAGAACGGTGCATAGTGTTATCAATAGGACACCACCACAATTTTTGAAAGAAGTACTTCTGGTCGATGATTTTTCTGATAAAGGTATAATTCGGAGGTGACATCTATCCTGTCAATGACAATGTACATGTTTATTGCTTCAAAAATTATAAGACTTGTGAATTATTCAATGTACAACATTAAAACTTGCAAAACTTGGACCTTTTTGCTGATAAAGTCCATTGTAAATCCTCATAAAAGTATTGTAATCTAAGTTTTTACAAGTTGAATTGTTATATTTCATAAATTTTTTTAATTTATAGACATAAAAGATGACAAATTAAATGTACAATCGTTTTGCAGACAATCTCAAGGAAAAACTAGAAACGTACATCGAGCGGTGGGATAAGAAAGTGAGGCTTTTGAGAAATACGGAACGCCAGGGTTTAATTCGCACTCGGTCCCGAGGTGCTCGAGAGGCTGAAGGCGAAGTAATTGTTTTCTTGGATGCCCACTGCGAAGTCGACATCAACTGGCTGCCACCATTGTTAGCCCCAATCGCTCTTGACAGGTGTAAACATTCATTTGATTGATTGTTTGATTTTTTGGTGTTTCCAATTTTTCGTCGTTTCCCAACCCTGTTGGTCCAAAGAAGGCAGCCACTGACTTCCGGCTGCCTTCTTTTTGACTTCAGGCTGACTACTACCAATTTTGGCATGATTTCATCCAAAATTGCAATGTTTGAATGTAAATTTTAAATAAAAGTTAATTTTTAAATAGTATACATGAAAATAATAGCTTATTTCGTGAAAATAATTAAACATTTCATGAAAATCGATTGTATAGTTACATAACCGAGAATCATTTAATAACAATGCTAAAATTAATCTACTTGAAATATTTTACTTCATTTAATTCAAAAATAATTCCAAAATGAAAATGTTATTCCATAACATTATATTATTAATAAATATAATAAAAATGAATATATAAATGATATCACATTATATGACTACATAATTAATAGAATTATATAATTATATTTATCATTCTTGAAAATTGTTAAAATTGTTTTGAAATGATTGATCAAAATGTAAACTATATAATTTTGAATTTCACTGAAATTATTTTACTTCGTATATTTTGATGGAAAAATGTTTATTATTAATAACTATCAAGTTTTTTTGAATTTTTCGGATGTTCATCGAGCAGACTTCACATAAATTCCCAATGTTAGGTTAGGTTAGGTTAGGTTAGGTTTTAATAAGCATTTGATAATGGACAGCGATTGCAGTCATTGGATGATGGTTAATGAATAAATTCAACGAAAGGATTATTATATGGTTTTGTCGTGTGCGTGTTTGTTAACGAGTTATGGATTTTCAGAACTGTCATGACGGTGCCTATTATTGACGGTATAGATCACAAAAATTTCGAGTATCGCCCGGTGTACCAGGAGGGACACTTGTATAAAGGCATTTTCGAATGGGGCATGCTCTACAAAGAAACAGAAGTGGGAAGGCGAGAGAGCAAAACGCGACGATACGATTCCATGCCGTACAGTGCACCGACGCATGCCGGTGGTTTATTTGCCATCAATCGCAAATATTTTATCGAGTTGGGTTTGTACGACGAAGGCTTGCTCGTGTGGGGAGGAGAAAATTTCGAGCTCTCCTTCAAAATTTGGCAGTGTGGAGGCAAAATTTTCTGGGTGCCCTGTTCGCACGTTGGTCACGTTTATCGAGGTAGTTGCATTTTTTTTTTTCACTTTTTTCATCCAAAAAACAAAAGTTGTCAAATTGAAAACGTTTCTTTGTCACTGGGTTGTTGATACAAAGAAAAATCCATGTTTTTCGATATTCCCAGTCAGTTTTGTTATTAATTAGCCATTAAAATGGTTTTTGCGAGAAAAAAAAAATTATCAAAGTTACTGGGTTGTTGATACAAAGAAAAATCCATGTTTTTCAATATTCCCAGTCAGTTTTGTTATTAATTGGCCATTAAAATGGTTTTTGCGAGAAAAAAAAAAATTATCAAAGTTTCAGTGAACAGTATTTCTCTAAATTTTTCATGCGTTTACTTGTAGGTTTTATGCCGTACAACTTTGGAAAGTTGGCTCAAAAGAAAAAGGGCCCTCTTATTACTATCGTAAGTTTGCTGCATGTGATTTATAATTTCTATTTTTGCATCGTTCAATGAACTTGTATGTGCAAAAAAGATGTAAATTCGATGACTTCAAAGTAAACAAACAAAGTTTTCGCGCGGATTTGTAATTGGATTTTATTTTACAGAATTACAAACGAGTTATAGAAACTTGGTTCGACGAAAAGCACAAAGAATTTTTCTACACGCGAGAGCCGTTAGCGCGATTCCTCGATGCTGGCGACATCACAGAGCAACTCAAGTTCAAAGAACGTATGAAATGTAAAAGTTTTCAGTGGTTCATGGACAATGTTGCTTATGATGTTCTGGACAAGTTTCCCGAATTGCCTCCTAATCTTCACTGGGGAGAGGTATTTTTTATTCACGTTTTCATTATTTCGACATCAAGGTCGTGATTTCTTTTTGATTTATTACATTGCTCCGTATTGCAGTTGAAAAATCGAGGGACTTCAAAATGCTTGGACACTTTGGGAAAAAGTCCACCTTCGCTCATGGCTACTGTTAATTGTCATGGATTAGGAAATAATCAGGTATTCGAAAAATCAATGATTCCACGATCAAGATTACAGGCCGTAATAACAGAAAAAAATTATCACCCAATTGCTCTTACATCGAAATTTTATTCTTTTTCAAAGATAGCGTATTTTTCAGTTTCTTAATTTTTCCAAACTCTAATCTTCATACCTCAGATTTTTGTATTTTTTCGTATTTAACAGTAATCCCAATAACTAATAATGCGCAGTTTCTTAGGTTTTACCAAATTGTTGATCATTATTGGAATTTGTTGTAATTCCGTGGCAAAACGAATGAAAAAAAGTACGCATTCGTTTTTATGATTATTGTATAATTAATAAGCCATTTCTGATGCAGCTGATTCGTCTCAACAAAAAAGGCCAGCTTGGAGTTGGAGAGCGTTGTATAGAAGCCGATCGCCAGGGCATAAAACTAGCATTCTGTAGAATGGGAACAGTCGACGGTCCTTGGGTTTACGAAGAGGTATAATCAATCAATCTTTCTCTTAATTTTTGCTGTTCATTTTTCTGTCTTTAAAAAACTGAAGTCCTGAATCAACATGGTTTTAATCTGAAAAGTAAAAATGTTCAATTTCATAAATCACAAATTAACATGAAAAAACTTGTACATTTCAAAGTTTTTTAAATCTGAAAACACGTTACAACGTTCAAGACATGGAAATTTTCGGATCGAAATTTAAAAGAATGAAAATGTAGAAACTTGTTGGTCAATACTAATTATAATGTGAATAATGATGAATATATAAATGTAAAATTAATGTGTTTGATTTAAATAAACAGGAATCGCAAACTCTGAAGCACAGGGTGCACAACAAATGCATGGCGACTCATGCTCAGACTCACCACTTGACGTTACTGCCTTGCGACGAAGAAAATATTTACCACCAATGGACCTTCCACCAAATCAAACCAGACTGGTAAATTGCAACTATGATGATTATACCCACGCACACAATCATGACTCGAACCAAGAGTTATTGCCATCAAAGTGAGAAAGCTACCATAATTTCGTTTGTACATCAATTATTCACCAGAATAAGTGGGAATTATGAAAACAATTGTTTTGGCTAACCACTTGTTAACTCGTTCAAATTCATAAACAAGAGACTGCTTATAAGATAAATGACGTAAATTAAAGAAAAAGTGGCTTCCATTTTAATAGTGAATAGTTGTACAAATGTAAGTGGCAGGGCCAAGGGGACGTGTAAACGTGCACGAAACCTGAGTACTTTTTTCTGGGCACAAAGTATTTTATTATTTTATTATACTCGATGGGTTGATAAGATTCCTAATTCCTACACTATTATTTTTTTATGAGTCAAGTTTACAATGTTTGTGATTTGAGGAGATTTTCGGCGCAACAAACACAAGTAGAGTTTTACATTGTTTCCAAGTCTATTTAATGCTCCAAATTGATAAAATCGGCCTTGTGCAATGTTCGTGGCAAATTCGACTAATGAATCCAGACAATTGGTTTTGAATACAAAATTAATGTAACAACAGTATGTTATAAATGCTATCTTTTAAAACGTCGCTTACATCGAAACGTGATATAATGCTCTTATAAAAAAGAAGAAACATGGATATTAAATAAATCTGTTGGATGTTAGTTGCAACAACTTGCAATCGCGCGAGTGGCTCAAGAACATCATGATATTTAAAATCCTTAAGTTTCTCTTGTACTTAATGGAGTCAAGTTTCCTGTGGTATCGAGTTGGGTTGGGCAGAGTGAAAGAATGAAAGCAGGAGAATGTCACGGGCGACTTGATTATTATCAACTTGTGCTGACTCGAATAATAAAATTGACGAACCAGCACGAGTGGTCTAGAAAAACTGCATGTCTGACGATTTATTATAGTGTTTTGGCATCTTTGCAATTCAGTTCGTAAATTTCTAGAAAAGCTTAGTCGATTTTCACTGCATTTTTCAAAGTTGATATTCTGAAATATTGTAAATTTTATAATGTTCTGTTGATGAACTTGACCGATTCGAATAAACCAATAATTAATCAAGCCGAACCAAGAATGTTCCGAAAATCACCGTTTCTACTGCTTTCGTTATATTAGATATACAATACACACGTTTGATGTTAATTATTCGACTGTAAAAGTGTAAAAAGAATTGTTTCAAGCATCGCATAAATTTTATGCCGTGACGAACTCGTTCATTCGACCATAATTTCACATTTCGATTGTCCATTCATGAGTAATTGAGTAACAACCACGATTACACAAGTTTCAAGAGTGTTTTTTGTTGTTTTGAAGTACAGTCCTATCCTCTTTGAAATTGTTGTTTATTTTTAAAACGAAAGTATATTATGTAAAGTTGATCAAATTGGTCTATTGAGGTATAAGTTTTGTATCAACGCAAAATGGTCAACAACGATTTATCAAGTCTAAAAGAATTGGCTCTTTGAAAAAGTGGATGATGATGAATTTGTGAAAAAACATATCAGACGAAATGATTGTTTTCTGTTTATTATTTTACGAACATAGTATTACATATCCATAAAATTTATGAAATATTATATTGTATGATGGGGAGAGTGCGAGTCAGCAGTCAGGAGCGTGCGAATGCTGACAACTGCTGCGGCTACAATGAAGTACATCATGTTGGGACTTGGAATGATGAACAACATGTTGATAACATGATTATTTCAATGTTTGGCACAACATAAAATAATAGCTCGAAAGTTTGCAGTTTGGAGGTGATATATTATGTACATAACAAATATTTTATCATAATAAAACAAGATTTATCGTCCAACTACAGTCATCTTTCATTTTATTATGCGACTTGAGTTATGATAGTTGACAAAAATTGTATATCAGGTGGGATGAATTGTTAGCTACTTTTATGTCTATACTTTGGAATTTCTCAATTTTCTGACTTTGGTTTTTAATTCGACGACTGACATTATGAAATCTTGTCCATGCAACGAATCTACCATGAGATTTTCAAATTGATTTAATTGAAAATTTAGTACACTTTCCGATTCATTATAATCAATAAAAATAAAAAAACTACTGTATAAATATGTATTCAATGATGTTTCTAATAAGCCTTGAACATTTGAATATATTTAAATTTTCGCGCTGCTTTCATGCCAACGTACGAAAACGAAAATGTTGCGAATTTCAAGATGGCGCTCACGAATTTCCGGTTCGGAGACTGGCAAGACTGGCAGAAACAGATTGATGTGGATCGAGGTTATGGAAAACGTGCGCAATTCGTAAACGGTGTTGTTTTGAATTTTTATTGTTTTTGTTTTGTTTTGACAACAACAGTTCAGTCGTCGTTTGGCTGGATTTCAAGACTTACCTGATCTAGACAAAGAGGGGGCGAAATGGTATGTTTTCATTTGTTATACATGAAAGTATATGAGTATTTATTTGTGAACTTGATATGCAATCGCGAGTACTTTTGGTATTCGTGTATTTGCAATGAGGATTACGGTTTACACATTTTCTTTGTTTCAGGGGAAAACAAAAAAAACAAGGAAGATTGCGGTTCAAAAATTCGCAAAAATGAAGAAAATGATAAATCTTACTGACCCCAGAATGTAAGATTTTGAACATTACATTTATGAGAATTTTCTATGTTTCCCAATTTACTTATTCAGACTTTAGTCGGCATTGTCATATTTTCGAAATTTGAAGCGATTGAACTTCCATATTAAGAACTACCAGAGTCAGATGTTCAGTATTTATGAATTTTTATTTTTGTTGGCACCAGAATGTTGAATTTTGAATGTTCCTTGAGAAGGTTTCAAAAATTGTCAAGTCATTGTATTTTGAATTCCTTATATTAGTTTTGAACCAATTTTTCATGTATTCAAAATTGTAACTATTATTATTGTCAGTTTTGCCTAGAATTAGATGTAATTAAAAAAAACTGATAATGTAGTATGAGAAACAAGGTTTTTCGAACATAAACATTGCAAATTGAAGTAACCGTGGATTATAAGATTATTGATGTTCCTTAACAAAATGTGGAAAATTTGATTAGTTTTAAATTGTATTTTCGGACTCTATAAATTTGTATGTTCTGAACTTTCTGATTTTCATATTTGCATTATATTATTGTCACATTTAAAATTTGACATCTTTCCGATTGTGATTGTCTAAAAAAATGTTTTGCATGTAAAATTGATTAATACTTCATTTCAGAAAAAGAGATCACATAAGAACGAAAAAAAAGAAGCCAGATCCTTCAGAAATAAAAATCAGAGAAGTGTAAGTTGAAATTTTTGTAACTACTCATTTATGTTATTAATTGTTTTTCAACATTTTAAAAAAATGCCACTTTTACAGTTTTTTATGCAAAAAATGGCTGATTTTTTCACTTACGTAAAAAAAGATGTTTTTTCCACTCGTAAAAAAGAGTGGAAGAAAACTCTCCAAAACATAAAGAAAAACTGTCACTTTTCAAATGACAAAAAAACAACGTACACACACGGAAAAAGCATGATTTTTAAATCGTGTCTCACACTCGTTCAAAATCAGATTCTTTTTCAACTCGCAGCATAATAGACTTTTTTTTATTTCAAATCATACATTTTTTTGTAATTTATTAAAAGCGTGTGTGAACTGAAAAAAATTAATTTCGTCGTTAAAAAAAATGTAAGCATAGAATTCAAAATTTTAGAAAATACATGAACATTTTAAAAACGATGAATTTCAGCTTACAAGCCACAAATTTTTGAATTAGTTATATCATTCAATGATTTCAGGCCACAACAATCATCTGCATTGTTTTTCGAGTACAACACCCAGCTTGGTCCCCCTTATCATGTACTGGTGGACACAAATTTCATCAATTTCTCGGTCAAGAATAAATTGGACATTTTTGAAAGCATGATGGGATGTTTGTACGCAAAAGTCACTCCATACATCACAGACTGTGTTATGGGGGAATTGGAAAAATTGGGGCAGAAGTACAAAATCGCTCTAAAAATAGTGAAGGACCCTCGGTTTGAAAGATTGCCCTGCATGCACAAGGGCACTTACGCTGATGATTGTCTAGTCAATAGAGTAACACAAGTTAGTATTGTTTTTGTTGAAATTGTTCAGAAAAAATTTCGCTAATTTAATAGCACACTTGTAATTAAACACAGGATTGTAAACTTAAATTTTCGTATATTGATGATTGTAGCAAAAAATTGTTTTTCAATCATTTTTATTTAGAATTTCGACTTTCGAACAAGCAACAAATTGAAGATAATTCAGAATGACAATAATTTGAAAAAGTTGTTGGACTCTGAGCCATATTATATTTTGAAAAATTTCTGTCATTTGTGATCAAAACTATCAGTTGAGAGGTTGTTGAATTCGACAAAATTTTTGTTGAGTTCACAACACAATTTTCTTCAAGTGTTCACCCATAAAAATGACAATTTATTGATTTCAATTATTCGTATTGCAGCACAAGTGTTACATTGTCGCCACCAACGACAAAGACTTGAAACGACGGATAAGAAAAATTCCTGGGGTGCCTATCATGTATGTTGCTCATCACCGATACACCATAGAAAGGATGCCGGACGCATACGGTGCCCCAAAAACGTGATGAAGAACCAGTTCAATGTTCGTTTTCCCAAACTTTCAGCTGCATTGTTTGCATTGTTTATGATGAAATAAATCAACATAATTTTGTTCCGTTCAACAATTTTATGATTATTTATATCATACCCGAACTGGAATGAATGTTTCATAGGGTTTTGAGAGTACCGAGACATTTTTGAATTTTGAAAATTGGAACCAAGTTTAAAATTACAACTTTTACACACTAGTCTCGCATTTTCCAATTTTCAATTTCAAATTTGTAACTGTTGAATTCTCAAAACTTTCATTATTTTATTCGTGAATATTTTATTCTTTAAATAAGTGAAATGCTTGGAATGTCAACTTTTGGAAAGTTACAATTTATTTGGCAGGAACTCTTAATTTTGAATTTGTCCAATTGAAATTGACGAATTTTTAAATTGAGAATTGAAATTATTAGGGAATAAACGGTCGTCGCGTGTTCGCATCTGAGGACGCGTGCGAAACAGCAAAAACAACACTCTCTTTTGGAGTTCCACCCTCCTTCACCCTTACCCCGCACTCGCCGCTGCGAGTGCATTCTTAGGATTATTTCAAGGTAAATCAATTTTGCTTTAATGCGATTATTGATTTTTGATGATGATCAATTTTATTACAATTTTTTGACACCATTGAGAAAATTTTCGTAAATGTACCATGTAAATATGAAAATTCGACCAATCGCGTGACTAGGCGCCATTTGTAGTTTTGACCGTTACGCCAGTTTTCGCGCAGACTCCCAGATGAGCAGTCGATCTGTGTTTTGGCTCGCGAAAAAAGCCAAAATTCGCGGAGATGAACGTTTCGGTCGTTGAAAGTTGAGTTACGAAGTTGTTTTTTGCAATTACCTTTGAAAATCACGCAAAAAAAGTGGGGCACGTTTTTTGTTGAAAACTCGTCCCAAACGATGGAATCAACGCTCTTCGCTCTTCCCCTGTTCCATGCTTCCTGCTGCAGGTACATTCATTAATTCCCAGGTAAATCGAGTGTTTTATGGTGTTAGTCAGTTATTTACGTGCTGTTTGATTATTTCAACATAATTGAACAAATTTTGGACAATGTAACTTCCATATAAGAAGACAAATATTCGACCAATCACGTGACTGGGCGCCGTTTTAACCGTCACGCCAGTTTTCGCGCGATCTCCAGCTGAGCAAATCGTACTGTGTTTTGGCTCGCAAAAAAGTCTACGTTCGCTGCAGAAAACGGCTCAGTCGTTAAAAATTAAGTTACAGAGTTCTTTTTGGTAATTAATTTTAATAATTCTGTGGGATAAAGTAGTACAGCGCGTTTTCTGTTTCGAGAACTCGTCCAAAACGACTGAATCAACGCTCCTTTTTCGGAATTTCGATAACTCCAGGTATTTATACCCTTCGATTTTCTCAAAAAAAATTTTCCAAACGACCCCGTTTCGGATGTATTTTCTGTTGAAGTTGAGTAAAATAAGTGATTTTGCCGAATATCAGCTTTCTACGATATTTGGTCCGCCTGAAAATCACCGATGAATATCTTGCATGACTTAATTCTCGAACTTCATCGTCGATTTTCAGCCAAACCATTAATCATAGAAAGCTGATACTACACGGTTTTACTACACTTGGTAAACCCTTTGGAACGGCCATAACAAATCCGGGATCGGAGCACCTTCGAAAATCGCGATATCTCCAAACTCTCTCCTTCCGGGCTTGTGTATACATATGCCCATAGCACATGGGCATTTATCTCGACTTCTCGAGGACACTTTTTCTCCGGGTTTTTTGACTTTTCCGTAGAGGCGCGGGTATTAGATGGGTACGTACGTGTTTTTTAGATGACTTTTTCGAAATGTTGATAACTCCAGGTATTTGGACCCTTCGATTTTCTCGAATAAAAATTTTCCAAAATACCCCGTTTCGGATGTATTTTCTGTTAAAGTTGAGTAAAATAAGTAATTTTGCCAAATATCAGCTTTCTACGATATTTGGTCCGCCTAGAAATCGCCGATGAACTTCTTGCATGACATCATTTTCGAACTACATCGTCGATTTTCAGCCAAACCATTTATCCCAGAAAGCTAATATTATACGGTTTGACTGCACTCAGTGAACACTTCGAATAGACTATAACACATTCGGGATCGGAGCAACTTCGAAAATCGCGATATCCCCGAACTCTCCCCTTTCGGGCTTCTGTATACATAGGCCCACATGG
>JAPYZK010000102.1:0-41918 GCA_030522785.1 Platygaster equestris
AATTTATTAACGTGCCGGAGAGCGACTATTTTGCTTGTAAAAATAAATCGTTTAAAAAATGCCAAAAAGTTAGTGACAAGTATTTAGGAACTTATCTTACTCTATCCGACGCCAGATTCTTTACTTTCACTAAAAAAAAGACCATTTTGCCCGAAAAAATTTTATGTCATCCTTATTTGATAGGAATTGCACGTGACATATTTTTTGCTGAGTGATTTTTTCTCATTTACTGCATAGCTAAAAAACATCATTTTAACTTCAGACATACGTGACGTGCGCCGCAGAAAAGGGGCTTTTACTCGGAAAATATCGATTTTTTGATTTCCACATGTATTGTAGTAGTTGTTCTTTCATACATAATATTATGAAACTTAGAAAAATTTATTTGAGTCTTTTGGAGTGGAATTTTTGTTGAAGTTGTTCTTCGATGCCTACAATGGACAGGCTGAGCTGCGATCGCTCGTCCTGTAAAATCATAGCTGATAAGGTCTCTTTCTTTCTTCGACGCACGTCACTTTAGATAAATACATATTAAATATCTCAGTGCAAGAAACGGTTCTTTATTGGGTGCCTATGCTCACGCCTGTACACCATGTTATTTGATAGGGCTACAGGCGTGTGAGCATAGGCACCCAGGCTTGAAAAATAGTTTTATTACTTTGGTGTAATAAAGAACGTGTCGTCTTTAAAGGTTAAGAGAAGTTTCTTAAAAGTAGTATGTATGAGTTTCAATTGTTCGGAGGCGAAGATGAGGAATATAATCATACTTTCCACCATAATTTGTGGAAATTGCATGAATTTTTTTAGCATGGGTCATTTGAAGACGTACTACAAAATTATTCTCGAAATGGTATATATTTTGTAGCCCTGAAAAGGGCTGGTTGTTCTAGGGTCTGGGGGATAGATGTTCAACCGCCGAATCCGTACAGAGTTCGGCCTTGGCGTTTCAGGGCATAGACTACATCCATGGCGGTCACAGTCTTGCGCTTGGCGTGTTCGGTGTATGTAACAGCATCACGAATGACATTCTCAAGGAACACCTTCAGGACGCCTCTTGTCTCTTCATAAATAAGTCCAGAAATGCGTTTCACGCCCCCTCGACGGGCTAGACGCCGGATTGCTGGTTTCGTTATTCCCTGGATGTTATCACGAAGTACCTTGCGATGACGTTTGGCACCCCCTTTTCCCAAACCTTTGCCTCCCTTACCACGTCCCGTCATAGTGATTCAGAAAGTGAGATGTGTTTTCGTCAGAGGAAACTGAGAAACTGCGGACTTAGGCTAAAATCACACTATTTATGGAGAATGAAATGTTGCATCCCTTCCATGATTATTTACTCGAAAGTTTCATCCCTTCCATGGTTATTTATGCGAATGAAAAGTATGTTTGTTTCTCCTTCCCTGCGTCGTGTAACCAATCCTGTACGGCAATTTTTGTTCCATAGGAGGGCGCTATCTGGCGTGTTTTATAGTAACAAAGATTAAATGTGGGCAAATGTGCGATTGTTATTATTTTTCAGTGAGCGTTGTATTTGTGTTGTTATTCGTATATCTGGAGTCCAGATTCGGGACTAACTTTATTTCTATAAGATCCGAAAAGTTTACCGGGTTCACCGTGCTTTGGAGGTGGAAGGACGGACGACTCTTTAATCGCGAAAATGAGTGACTCAAAAAGACGGGAAAGTTTTGAAAACAACCACAAAAATCATGATTACAAACGACGAAAAACTTCCAAAAGCGAAAATAATTTTTCGTTTATTAATTACAAGTACGATTTGAACAAAGTTCTTGCAGCAAACCCAAACTTGATTGAAGATACCGATGATTTTTGGAAATTCGTAAAAAAGTACGAACATCTAGCGGAGAAAAGTTCGAAATCGAATTTGCCAAAAAGTTTTGACAGGTCGGATTGTTTGAATTTCAAGCTCAGTTCAAGAGCGAAAGATTCCCTTTATTGTGTGAATACTGAGAAATTGACAAAAGAAAAAATGCACGATTTCAAAGACATCATCACTTTGTACTTGGATTTCAAGCAGAGGGAAAAATTTCGGAAACTAAAAAAATTGCGAGAGGACCAAGCTAATTTGCCTGTTTCGCAGTACAGAAATGAGATTGTGGAAGCTGTGAAAAATGAGAGGGTTGTTATTGTTGCGGGGGATACAGGGTGTGGAAAAAGTACACAAATTCCACAGTATCTTTATGCCGCAGGATTTGAAAGAATTGGTAATTTAAAATTTTTATTAATAATTCATTTTCATATAATTTGTTTTATAATTTAATATTTTATAGTTTATTCCTTTTTTTATTATACTCATTTATATTTGAAAACTTTTAAAAAATGAAAAAGTTATTACTCTTTTTAACTTATCTAGGTATTTCTAAGCTTCCCTGGCAGGGAAAAAAAATAATTAGTCTACTATGACATGTATACAATTACTCTTCATTCAATTACTTACATTTTCTTCGATATGAAAAAAAGAAATAATCTGGCAGATATTTCTTTCTTTTTTCCCTACCAGGGATGCCAACTTCTCTTTGGAATCACAGTGAAAATCCAATCAATTTTTTTGTTCAATTTGCATAACAAATAATATTTTTGCAGCTTGTACTCAACCAAGAAGAATAGCATGCATTTCATTAGCAAAACGAGTCGCATTTGAAACTTTGACTGAAAATCGCAACCAAGTTGGATACCAGATACGCTTCGAAAAGCAGAAGAACCAAAACACCAAAATCACTTTCATAACAGAGGGTTTGCTGCTCCGACAAGTGTGTTTCAAATAGTTACATTATAAATAATTCTGTATTAGCATAGATTTTTTCAATACTTTTAACAATATTCGCTCAATATTCTACGTAATCAAAAATTGATGTCGATAATAATTGGCAGTCAGTTTGATAAAGACATAAAACCTAAGTTTGAAAAATGAACGAAGTGGTAACCAAAAGCAATATGAATTTTCAGGTATCAGGAGAATCTTCGTTATCCCAGTACGATGTTGTGGTTCTGGATGAAGTACACGAACGTCATTTATTCGGTGATTTTTTACTAGGAATCATGAAGTGTCTCATACACCAAAGGCAAGATCTCAAATTAGTGCTGATGTCAGCCACTATCAACATTCAACTTTTTAGCAATTATTTTTCACACGAAGATGTAAAAGTTATTCAAGTAAGACAACATCCAGAAAAATCAATTTTCTTAAAAATTGTATTTCTCAAACATGTACAGGAAACTTCCATTTATCTAAACCATTTCGCCATGTAAACATTCCTTCAGCTAAACTCAGGGGAAATCCCCGCCACTGCAAGGAGATTTCTCGAAGTGATCGCTCATTGGCTGTCACTTTGAGAGAAGGACGCCAAAAATATTGTTCTCCAATCACATTCCTCGGATCTGTTTTCACTTGAAAGTAGTGGAGGGAACAGAGGAAGCTCAAGTTTAGATAAATGAGTAAAAATCGTTCAGATAAACGAGTCTAAATAAATAAATGTTTCCTGTACATACATATCGACTTTAAATTTTATTTTCCGGTACACGCATACACACACAATTTTTATATTAACGATGAAATGTTTTTTCAGGTTCCAGGTCGACTTTATCCAATAAATCTCATGTACAGGCCAGCACTCATTGAAAAAATGCACGGAAAACCCGAGCGATTCAATCCTAGTCCTTATGTGCAAATCATGCAGATAATTGATCAAAAATATCCAAGTACCTTTTTTTTCATTTAGTCAGTTATGCATATTTATGTATTTGATGATAACTATATTTCATCTATTTCTTCATTGTTTAGGTGATGAAAAAGGAGATTTGCTAATTTTTCTAAGCGGCATCAGCGAAATCACTGCAGTTGTCGACGCAGCGAAAGAGTACTCTTCGAAAAAAAATAATTGGATCGTTTTGCCTTTGCACAGTACACTTTCGATCGCCGAGCAAGATAAAGTAAAGCAAGATCAATTTGTTAATAATATCGAAATAATTGATTTTCGATGTATTATGTTTGTTTTTTTGTTCATAAAAAACGCAGTTTTCCGTGAATTTGCAATCTCTGAATTATTATGTAATCCCGAATTTCCAGGTATTCGGTTACCCCCCGGAAGGAGTGAGAAAGTGCGTAGTGTCGACCAACATCGCCGAAACCTCAATTACCATAGACGGGATAAGATTCGTCGTGGACAGTGGAAAAGTGAAGGAAATGAGTTACGACCCAGCCTGCAAAATGCAACGGCTCAAAGAATTCTGGATAAGCAAAGCCAGTGCCGAGCAAAGAAAAGGTCGCGCTGGAAGAACCGGGCCCGGGGTTTGCTACAGGCTCTATTCCGAGGAAGAATACAACGATCTGGAAAAGTATTCGACCCCAGAGCTGCAACGGGTTCCCCTGGACTCTCTGCTCCTGCAGATGATCGCGATGGGGCTCCCGGACCCTCGGAAATTTCCGTTCATCGAGGCGCCGCCGAAAGAGAGCGTGGAGAATTCGATTTTGTCTCTAAAAGAGCACGTAAATAATTGTTCATACATAACAATACATAATAGTTAATTTTTCTTTTTTCTCATTGGTTCTCGGCACTCAGCCAATTACATTGGGCTTCGAGGCCATCCCACCAAATTTTTCACTTTTCCATTCTCTTGATCCTATATTTTCCCCAAATTTTCTATACTCTCCAACACCGTTATGTCGTTACTGGCCGATCATAACCTCCCATTCACCGACTTCGGTATTTACGTCGACTTGGGATATTTCCCACCATCGACCCGCGGGGGAAAACCATGAAAAAACCTGCGGCAAAGTCGTCGGACTTATCAATTCAACCTTTCTGTTGCCACTACCATGGTAATTGCGCCATAAACAGGAGGATTCGATTTTCGTCCTAAAAGCCACCATTATTTTTGCTCCACTCGAGATTTCGCCAGCGGTCACCCATCCAAGAACTGGAATGAGTCACCGCCGCTTGACTTCTACGATCAAATGGCGATCTCGAGTGACCCAACACCACGGGGCCTCTCTTAATTTATAGTTTATTAATAATAATGAATTGTAATTTGTTAGTACTAGAAGATGATGGATTTATGAATATCCAGAAAATTTTTTCTTGATTCTCAATTATTTGCTGTATAAAATAGAAGTTGCATGTTACGGATTTTACAAGATTTTCAAAAACTGATAATCATTTAACGTGTTTCGAAATGTGTTTTTTACGAAAAATTTGGTAAATGCTGATTTTTGGATTTTGATGGTTTAATTCCAGGAAGCGTTGACTGAAAACGAAAAACTAACAACTATCGGGAAAACGTTGTCGAAATTGCCAGTGGATATAACAATTGGGAAAATGCTGATAATGGGCTCGATATTTCATCAGATTGAGCCAGTTTTGTCACTTGCTGCGGCACTCAGCGTTCAAAATCCTTTTACGAATAGAGCTTATCGAGATATCGAGTGCGAGGTATTTTTCATTGTATAATTTTTTGTTTTTAATGTATAAAATTCGCCAGTTTTCGTTTTTATGTTGAAAAAAATGTTTATGAATTTCGTTCTCTCATTTTTTATAAATTCGAAACTAGTTTTTGAACATCTTGTTGCGTATTACACCCTACATATCAAGAATAATTTTTTTCGTACAATATTTGTGTGATTATGTACGTCTAAAAAAATATTGAAAGGAAATGTTAATTTACAGACTTCTAGAAAAAGTTTGGAATCTGATCATGGAGATCCAATCACCCTGCTCAACGCTTATCGTGAATGGCTGGTGATAAAACAGGAAAGTAATTTGGATTCGAAAAACGGCCGAGGCTCGAGCAGAAATTGGTGCAAACGACGCGGGCTCGAAGAGCAAAGATTTTATGAAATCACTAAACTCAGGAACCAATTCAAAGATCTTCTTAAAGTGCGTGATTTCGTATACAACATACGAGATTTTTTTTCTTAAAAAAATTATTTTCATGAAAATAGTATAGTAAATCTTTAAAAAATGTTCAAACTTTCAAACACTTGGAATGGTTTTATTTTATTTCAAAAATGTTGAAAATAATCATAACTTACTCGGGATGAAGAATTTTTTGAGTTCCTTGTTGAACTTTGTTCATCCGAATTTTAGGACTGCAGTCTACTGAAGGGTAACAGCGAAATCAATTCCTCAATGTCAAGCGCGGAGCGTGCGATCAGACACGGCGAATTGCGGCTCTTGAAATCCATGAAAAGAACATACCGGCAAAATACTTCGAGACAGAGGAAGGAGCTGAAAGTCGATCGCTACGAGGCGGAGTTCGAAGACGAAAATCGCCAAGTTGACGACATCGACATAAAAGACGTCGAGTTCCGCATGAAGAACGATGTTTCTCAAGTGCAAAACTTGGTTACTGCTACAACTGCATGCAGTTACAAGGACCTGACCATGCTCAAATTGATTCTCTGCAGTAGTCTGTACCCTCAATTTGCTTGTGCTGACGAGTTTAATTATTGCAAGGTGATTTTTTCTTTCTGGTACAGGAAACTTCCATTTATCTAAACCATTTCTCGATGTAAACATTCGTTTAACTAAACTCAGGGAAATCCCCGCCACTGCAAGGAAATTTCTCGAAGTGATCGCTCATTATCTGTCACTTTGAGAGAAGGGCGCAAAAAATATTGATCTCCAATCACATCCTCAGGTCTGTTTTCGCTTGAAATAGAGTTCCTATAAATAGAGTTTGGATATCCGGCGCAACTGCCTGATTGGCTGGATCCAAAGCTTGACCCAAAATGGCGGCTCCAGTAGGAAAAAGCCATTGTATGTACGTGACGAATGTATGTGTGCGTGTACAGCCGCCATTTTGGGTCAAGCGATCGACACGTACACATTAAAACATTGCAGATGGCCAGACTCTCTATTTATAGGAACTCTAGCTTGAAAGTAGTGGAGGGAACAGGGGAAGCTCGAGTTTAGATAAACGAGAGTTTAAATAAATGGAAGTTTCCTGTATTGAATCGTTGAATTTTACATGAGATTTTACTTTCTTGTAAAGTGAACTTGTAAGAATTTAAAAAACGTCAACAATTTCAAATTGGTAAATTTATTTAGTATTTCGGTTTATGATCAATTGAAATTATTTTTTTAATTTGCAAATTTGTAACGAATTTTAGCAGTTGAAGTTTTAAAATCCAAAAAATTTTTAATTTTTTTAATTAATTTTCTGTATGTAAGTCAGTTGGAAAAACATGATAATTTTTCAGTCGATGAGCGAACAATTGTTCCACACAAAAGTGAAACCTTACGTAGGTTTACACCCAGTGAGTTTTTTCGGGAACAATCCAAAAATTTTGCAACTGGAGGAATCAGACATTCTGACGATCGCCAATTTCAAGTCCAGAGGTGCTCTCAGTCCGAAGCATCAGCTTTTGAGTTATTTGTAAGTTATGAAAAATCTTGAATGTTTGATGCAGAATTTTTGAAAGTAATTTTTGTGTTCCTTTGATTTGTAGGTCTCTTTTGGAAACAACAAAACCGTATCTCGTGAACACTCTTCGAATGCCTGCGGCGCAAACATTGTTGCTGTTTTCTCAAGAAATCGACACGAATGCCACTTTTTGCAGGTTTATGTTTTAAAGTGTACAACATTAATTTACGACAAAATTGTTTTTTATATTTCTTTGAAATTTCAGAATACTACGATACAGGAAATTATATGCACGTTTGAGTACATAAATGTTTGTTATAAATTATTATATTGTTAAATTCAATTTTTTTTTATTGATAAAATATAATTTGAAAAAAATTCGAATGTATTTTCCAGATTAGTGTGCGACACGTGGCTGGAATTAGACTTTCCAATGCCAGATAGCGGGCAGACGCTTCTAAGCAGAGCTGTAAAATTACGTCAAAAATGGGAATCTTTATTGAACCAAAGATTGCAAGGTAGTTTACGAGTTCAATATTAATTGATAGAATTATTCTAGAATTAAAATTAAACAATTTTTTATCATAAATCAAATGTTTAAATTTGTCTTCACTGAACAAAAGTCTGTTGTTGTCAGTTTGACTTTCATAAATCAAAAAAACGATGTGACATGAATGACGAGTTATTACTTAATTAATCATTATTGGTTAAACGTGAAAAAAATTATTAATTATTTGATGATTTTTCGCAGAAACATCATTATCCGAAGACTCAGGTTGCGACAGCGTCGAGTTCGAAAACGAACTAGCCAGAGAACTTGTGGAATTCATGAACACAAATGTTCCGTACACTATAAAAAGATTACTACCAGCTGATTTGACATCCATGTACGTTTTCGAAGGACGCAACTTCGACTCTATCGAGCCCAATCCCTTCCAAGAAGATTTCGAAGCAGTGCCACACAAAAATAAAGGCGGAATGCGGTTGACAAAATATATTACTTACAATTGGTAAATTAATTATCTTTAAAAAATACATTGTAATTCGTAATAGAATTGTATGTAAAAAAATATACATTTTCGAAATAGAAGCAAAGAATGGGCAAATCTGTCAAGCCCTACAAAATTTTAAATTTTCTGCAGTTATGAAACTGCAAATAATTTTCGAAAATGTATAACAATTGTATAAAACTTTCTAGACTTCAATTTTTTAGAATGAGCCTAAACTTGGAGTATTTCCAAAAAATTTTCACACATGATGTCATCTTTACAAAAATCCTCAAAATTCCATAAAATATGTTCCAGTTTGATCGAAAACGACTGGAGCGACAGAATGCTCACGGAAGTCACCCAAAACGACTGGCAATGTCCAAAATGCGGTGCAGTAGGTTGTTTCTCCAGCATCCAGAGAGTACAACACATAAACAACTGTTCCAAAATCGAAAACTCCAACCCAGAAACCACCAAAAACATGGCTCCGATGAAACGAAAAAAGAACAGCCAAGCTTACGAATGCCCCGAATGCAACGAAACCCTGTACCTCACTCCCATAGAAATACTGAAGCACAAAAAGCATCACAAAGACCCATAAATTGAATCTGTACAAAATTCCACTTGTAAATAAAAAACAAAATAAAGTTTTAGTTACATACAATTATCACGACTTTCATACAACCAAGGCATGAAAAAACAAGGCAAACAGGTCAGGATCAAAATGTGAAAGAATCAGCTGCGAATCGAAATTTCAAATTGCCGAATTCGACGAAAATGCCCAAATTCAACCAAACGTCTTAGAAATCTCGGACTCGGTTAAAAATCTCAGAACGCAATATTAATTCATACAAAACCGATCCGAATTCATCGGAAAACCCGATCCCGCAGCTGACCCGTTCACCGGAAAATTTTTATTCGTAACTAATCCTCGTTACAGTATATAATGCAATTATTATAAACTTCGAAATTATGTACATGAAAATGTATCACGTGAGATGCTCTGAGATATCCGTGTTTTACTTTTTCTTTTCATGAAGATTGGAGGGACAATACAACAAAACGTTACAATTTTTCCAATCCCACAAAACTGCGTTAGAATTCGTTAACAATTCACCGTTCCGGTATTCACTGAACTGCGATTTCATCGGTGCTTCGAGTTTGTTTTTTTGGCATACAAAATAATTTTATTTACAGTTCGACGATCTTGCGTGTGTGTCAGAGATAGTCAATCACTCTATGCGGCATCGACAACCAATTTCTCATTGCAACGGGGCTAATCATGATTCGATTCTATGTACAAACGAGCGGACGACGAAAAAAAACAGCATTTCTTTCTTCCGCTCGAACCTTTACATTACTTTTTATACATTGATAAATTACGATTGCTGCTAATCACGAAGACAAATTTGCCTCGTTATTTTCAGTAGTACTATGCGACGCATCGCTACGTGATTTTTAGCTATGGCGTTGAACAGTGTACTTGAATTAGGCACAGTCGTGCTCGAATCGTCGATGCAACTTTCAACATCCGAAATAGGGACGGGAAAACTATTAATTTATTAGAAAGTGAACAATAGATATCGATATTTTTTTCCATTGCGTAGATTTTTTGAAAATTTAGTTACTTTTTAGTACTTTACAAGTCACCAATATTGAACTCGAATTACACTTATCTCTCGATTTAGTCACATCATTCATAATTCAGACATATGATTTAGTAGCGGCGAGAGGGGATCCCACCACCGCGCCCAGCGAGAACAATGTTTTTGGAAAGGCTAGCACATCACGGCCATAAATCGTCAATTTTGAATTTCGCGGGCAAGATGGCGGACATTGTGGCGGTATGGTGGGGTGAAGGATGGAGAGGGGAAGGTGACTAAATCGAATGTTTTGTCCGCTACTAAATCAAGCGGTTCCTAAATCGAATGTGACTAAATCAGAAGATGGGTGTATTACGTATATACAACCAGGATTTTTTGATATTAAAAATCAATTTTTTGCAGTTTTTACAGTAGAAACGAAAAAAATCCAAAAACTTTCAACATTTACTTTTTGCGCAACGTCAAATTCTTCTGTATTATCGAAATTTGCATTCTACTCAAATAAAATATAAATTTACACGCAAAAATAGATACCAAAAATAACAACGTTTTTCAGAAAAAATATGGATATCATTATGAATCGATATTATTATAAATATCGTTTAAAAATTTCCCATTCCTAATTCACAGAAAAAAAACCTTTTCCTAAAATTTTCGCTCGGTAATATTTTTTTGGTTTACATCGAGTGATAAATGCAAAATGTAGCAAAACACATTATCCTCGGGCGAACAAAAAAAGAGCAAAAAATAATCTACGTATGTCGTTCGGGGCTGTTGGTGATTATTCTAGCGTTTCCTTTATGCGCGATAAAAAGGATACTCAGTCTTGTTGAAAAACACAGTAAACGGTAAGAAGAAAAAGCCCGCGAAAACATGGTAGAGAGACGAAAAAATCTATCTAGTAACCTGAGTGAGAATGTCGTTACGAGTTTGTATGGTTGTTCACAAATATTGTTAACTAACGAGGCGTTCCTCAATTTTCCTCAATGATCGCAGTTAATTTTTTTTTTCATTTTTAAATTTTTTGTATTTCTTTCCAAAGCGATTTGCGATATAAAAACATAAATTTAGATGAAATATTTTATATGGGATGTATCGCTCCAAATAATCGAAGAAAAGCAATTTTCATTCTTTTTATCATAAATATTAACGAAAATGTTGATTATAATTTCATCTCTGATGTTTAAAATGAAAATCGACGTTTTTTTCCACATCTTTATATTCTGCGATTTTCATAGAATTTATGGATAGCAGATAATCACGAACTAGATGAAATTTCATGAATTATAATTTCGCAAGAGATTTTCCCGTGCACAATAATGAATGAATTACTTTTAAACGAATCTTTACTTTAAAAAATAGACGAATAAAATATTCAAATCAGAATTGTCGACTGAAAAAAATTTCCTCATTCACTTCTGCAAAATTAAGTAAACATGAAAAAATGTTGAAAGCTCAGTTGAAGCGATACAAACATTATCCGAAATCGAATCAATTAATTTTTCAAATAAAATAAAATAAAATTACGTAAAATGGAGCCAAATTCGCTCGAACAGAAAATTGCGGATTATATACAAGATTGCAGGTACACACTTGTAACTCGCGATGCGTATCCACAGATTAGACGATTGAAAATGAAATATAAATTTCCCTCCAATTAACAAACAACCTGAAAATTCCCTACGATAACATTTCATCTAGACGAAAAAAGGAGTCGTCCTCACTTTTCCGAACCATATTGCAAAGAGAGCTGATAATTTTGTTCTATGACGAACCAGAAAACGCAAAACTCTCTCAAATATAAGGTGCTAACACGAATTTTCCTCATAATTTGTTTAAAACATAAACAACACATTTTCTCGTAATTTTATGCATCGAAATTATTCAATTAATTTAATTATTTAATCATTATAACACTATTTTTTTCAATTTTTAAATTCCCTGAATTCTCCACATTTCCACGATTTAGACTTTAATTCTCCCAAAAGAACTGATTAATTTTGTCAATGTTTGGTATTCATGAACAACAAATATAAACTTCAACTTTAATTTAAAGTTTTAACTTAAATACGAAAAAATTAATATTTCAAGGTTTTAACATTCAAAGTTGAAAAATTTGGCATTTTCCGAAACTTAGAGATTTACGTTTTTAATTTTTAATATTCTTATGAGAAGTTCAAGAAATTTTACTGTGTTAGTTCTGACACAATAAAAAGTTTACAAATATGTAAAACATACAAAGTCAGTTGACTATGAATAATTTTCCAACTTGAACATCCGAATTCGAAATTTTCAACTTAAATGATACAAATAAAATCTGTTTGTCCCAGGAAAACAGATCGATACAAAAATAGGTAACAATTTCTAAAATTAAGTGATTAAGTGAAGAAAACGTGTGAGCATCTTATTACAACTTCTAAAGTGCACACGCGTGTGCAGTTTTTCGCGTAACGAGGAAAATTCCCGTTTTTCCGGTTTTCCAGAATCGGCCCCTTTGGAGTTTCTCGTCACTGAAAGTCCCCGAAGCGGCTACGCCGGTACTACGACTGCGTGATTCGGCGTTGATTCGATGAGTGTTTCTCCTGTAAAAAATAATTTTCTGTAACACCGCAGTAAAAACAACCATCACTCGAGACTAGAGAATCATAATTTTCCAGTTTTTCGTGTTAAGGTTGGTCACTATATCGAGAAAACCTGAAAAAATCGGAGAAATCCACATTTTCGTATGGAAAAGACTAAACGAAAATAAACAATTTTTTTCACAAATTTTATAAACCACATTAAAAAC
The DNA here is from genome assembly GCA_030522785.1 of Platygaster equestris. Taxonomy (NCBI): domain Eukaryota; kingdom Metazoa; phylum Arthropoda; class Insecta; order Hymenoptera; family Platygastridae; genus Platygaster; species Platygaster equestris. The sequence goes on from JAPYZK010000102.1 coordinate 12,762, forward strand.
TCAAAGTTATCAAAGTTATGTAACAAAAATTCCATTTTTTTAATTTTTACGAAAATTCCTCCGATCCAAAAAAAAAATGCAAGTTTCAAGTAAAATGTTCCAATAATTCTCTATCCTGCAGAAACAACGCGGAAACAAAATTTTCCATCTTCTCCGGTGTCCCACGTTATCTCCCTTATCTAGTCTGAAAAGTAGAAAGATGACGAAAAGAAAGCGTGCGAGGATAGAGAAAGATGCTCGTGCAAAAAAAATGAGTAAGCGAAAAAATGAGGCGCATAAAACACTACCCTTTACCGTCTAACAAGAAAAAAAAAAATCAATGATATCTCGTGATGTTCATGACGCGTTTCCCAAGGGATTTTTAGCGGTACGATGTGTTAGTGCGAACATGACAATGAGGCACTTTTCGATGGAGTTAAGATGAGACAAAATAATTACTAAGGCTTTTTTTTGTTTTCCATCAACTTGTTTATTTCTCTGTCATTTTCGTATTCTTTTTTTTAAACATAAATATAGATTATATATATGAGTTTTTTATCAGTCAGTTTTTTATGGTCCGCGCGACGCGCTTGCTCCCATTTTTCTCTACAGCAAAAAAATAAAATTTAAAAAACAACGGGGGAGACAAGTACACGCGTCACAATATACATGATTTAATCTCACAGTCGATACATCACTCGCGACCCAAACAACGCAATAATTATTTAAGCACATGTTTTTTTCATCCGCAAGGAAATTCTTTTTTCTCAATAATTCCCCGCATTCGACTATACCACGGAAAATACAAAAATTCGCGTTACCTTAGCAATCATTTTGTCTTTTTACGATTTGCTATGACGAGAATCAAAATCAATGACTCAAATAGGTGAAAGGGAAATTTTTTTAAACTTTCTGGCCCTTTTCAACCATTTTATGGCCTTCTATCAATTTCCACCACGTTATATAATGAATTTCGCTCGCGCGTCAATTTGACTGGAAAATGTTACACAGTTCATAAACGTCTATTCGTGCATTTTTCTAGGCCTCCAAAAAAAATGCTAACTAATAATACGCGGAAAATTGTTTTACACGAGACATATCGTACACACAATCATAATAACAATAGTAATATCAACTACAAAACGTAACATAAAACTCATGCTTCAGCGCCTAATAATAAAACTCAAAAAAGGGACAAGAAGGTAACATGCTTTTACAAAGAGAATTTTCAACCTTTCTACTTCGAGAAAATAAAGAGGAAAACAAGGTGGCAAGTAGACCCTCTCCCCTTAAAAAAACTCCCACAAATTTGCAGCCCAATTTAGCTACAAAACAGAAAAAAAATATAAAAATTGCCGAAGCATACAAATTTTGTCACCATGATTCTCAAGATTCGAACTTTCTCAACAAATATACTGAATATTCACAAATTATTACTTTCTATCAATTTTTTCATTGTTCCACATTCGAATACATTTTCTTAGGTCAAATTCTCACATAAAAATGAGACATCATAAAACACGAGCAGACAAAGAAATAAAACAAAATTTTTCTACAAAACGAAACTTTTGCAAATAAATAATACATTTTTCATATTTTCGTATTTCTTTTTCTCTCGAATCAACTACACGCAATTTCACAACGTGAAATTTCATCATTAAAATAAGTAATAACAAAAATTACGTTTATCAATATCCTAGAGTTCCTACAAATAGACAGTTTAGCCATTCTGACGCAAATGTTTGATTGGCTCTCCCCAAAGCTGGATCCAAAATGGCGGCTCCAATAGGGAGAAGCGATCGCATGTACCTGTCGAATGTACGTGTGTACCGTTGCCATTTTGGATCCAGCAATGACACGTACATACTAATACATTACAGATGGCCAAACTCTCTATTTATAGGAACTCTGTCAATATCCTAAACCCTCCCCTCCTTTTTCAAATGCCCACCTTGCCACCCTGGAAAAAAACCCTCAGAGAAGAGAAAGGCAACAACAAACGAAAAGAAAGGAAAACTTAAAAAACTGGCGAAACAAAAGAAAAACAAGGCCCACGTCATTCGGGGGGCGGCGGGGGCGGGGGTTGGGCGGCCTCGGGCGGCGGCCCAGTGGGCAGGGGGGGCGGCGTGGCCGCGGATTCGATGTAAGGGGGAGCGGCCCTGGGGACGAATCCAGGTGGTGGCACCGACGTGTCGATGGCACCACCGTCAGGGGTGATTATGACGTTGGCCCCGGGGTGCATGTACGGCGGCTGGTAATACATTTCGTACATGTAATTCGCCGCCGGGTTGTACGCCCCGTGGGTCAACGGGGGACCGGGGAACGGCGGGTGATGGTAATTCGGGTAAAAGTACGCCACGCCGCCCTCAAGGGGTGGGGGCTGAGACTGGAGGGGTGCCATCATCCTGGCGTGAGTTTGCGGCGTCGTCAGCGGCGTCGTCGGCGTCGGGTTCAGGTTAGGGCGCCTCGGGTGGCGCAGGGTCGGGTCGCGGTGATAACCCTGGTAAGCCGGCTGCGTGGCATAAGGGCCCATGGGTCGCGGGACTCGGGGGAGCGGATACTGGCGAGATCCTCGAGCGCCACCACGTACCTTATTACTACTGTTGTAATGCCGGCCGTTCTGGCGCTGCGCCTGTGCCGTCTGCTCCACTTGGAACTTGGGCGAGGTCGGCGACGAGGTTGCCGGCTTCTTGGACGCGGAATCGGTCGAGTCGCTGTCGGAGCGCTCTCGCTTCCTGCTCTCGGCGTCCGGCGCTACCGAGTTTAACATTCTCCTGTCGATGATGATCTTGAGCGGTTGCATTGTGGGTTCCGGAGCTGCCTGGGTTTCGGTCACCTGAAAACATTATCATAACGTTAAGGTTTTTTTTCTGACAAATCAGGGTGTCCAGGGAAACATGCAATAATGTTTATTCAACTCCCGCGAGAAATATGTAATTTCGTGGCCCTGCTGAGAGTGGACGAAATAATGGATTATCTGATCGCTGACGTATGGCATGCGGGTGATGAACTCGTTCGCCTACGCTCATTTTAGCGACCTATAACTATTTACTCACCCACTCTCAGTTTAGCGACCGTTTACGCACGGTTGGAGATATTATGACATAGGAACCACCTCCGTGATTGATAATTATTGCAATAATTGCTCCGTTACATTTAACATTATTTTACACTGCTTTACATCCGAAACAAGGTAACTCAGCGATTTTCAACATATGAAAACATGATGCGGGAGAGAATAAGAAGACATCATCATTTTGGCAATATGGAGTACCGCGAAAATTTTAGTGGCCAACACACAGAGGTGACGCCCTTTTGAGATTTCGGGTGGATACCTAGACATACCGTCCGAATCTCAAAATGGCGTCACTAGCTTGATGTTGGCCACTTGATAAAATCAGTACTTTATTCGAACTCTGAGGGCGACAGTCGCGTCAATCAATCAGGTAACACATCATTTCCCCCCCTCTCAGCAGGGCCATGAAACCACATATTTCTCACGATAGTTGAATAAAATATTGTATGCGACTATTGGTCGAAAGAGGAGATTCCTCCCATTAGTCGCACAATATACTATTTCCTGGGATCCCCCGACTAAAGTCCAAGTTTCAAGACTTTGAATGAAACGTACCTCCTCACTCTCGACCTTGGTCAACTTCTTCCTGTGTATCCTGAGCTTAGGGACACTATTGGTCTCGGTGGGCTCGCTACTGAAATTCGCCAATTTTTCCTTGGGAATCTTGATCTTGATGGGAGCGGCAAGTGGTTTGACCTCTTCCACTTTGACCTTCACCTTCTCCTTCTTCTTCTCCTTGTCTTTATCCTTATGACGATGCTTGTGTTTATCTTTGCTTTTTTCTTTGTCTTTGTGTTTGTGCTTCTTCTTTTCTTTTTTCTTCTCGCTTCTGTGGTGCTCCGACTTGTCCTCTACCTTCGCAATCGCCGCTTCCACGGGCATCTCGACTTGCGACGTGGAGACCGCGTTTGAAGAGTTCATCAAAGGAGCTTGCTGCACCGGAACCAACGGTATCGAAAGCTCTCTGAGGTCCACCGTCGACGGAACATCCACCTTTGGCATTTCCAGGCTGATTGAATCCAGATCGGTCTCCTCCTTAAGAAGATTAGGATCCGGCATATGGGGCTCGACTTCCTGGAGCAAAGACGGCATCGTGGTCAACGGCTCCTGGAGCAGTGCACTAATACTCTGCGCGGACTTAAGTGGCGACAAGTACTCGGGCCTTGAGTGGAATTCCAACTCGGCCCTTGCCTCCGCAAGTTCCTGGGCCCCAAAGGGATCCAGCATTTCCTCCGGTTTCGAAAACAGCCCATCCTGGCCATTAGAGAAAACGTGCTTCAACGGGCCGTTCCCGGCTTCCACTTTGGCGATCTCTTGGAGCAACGAGTCCTCCATCTTGACCTCCGTCTTCTCGCGGTACCTATTGACTGCTTCATGCTCCAGCTTCTGGGAACTTTGCGACTCCATAAACGACATCCCCAGGTCCATACCTGGCTCCACTTTAGGAACTTTTGTCATTGGCGGTGACTTTTGTTTGTAGTTGGTCATCTGGTTTTGGGGCTGCTTAACCAAGGGTGTCTTTTCCGGGCTGAACAACGACCTCTGACGACCCGGGGGCGTTTGCAAAGCCTGTTGAGGCTCGACTTTGATATCCTCCGGAGCAACGACGGTTTGCGGAGTCGTGATCAAAGAAGACGACCGAGGATTTCCGTTTTTGATACCGTCCTTGAGAATTTGGGAAACTCCCAGGGCTGAATGTTGGGGGTTCGACTTGAATCGTTTCGACATATCCAGGGACAAGGGGTTTGCCAAATTGTCTTGTACGAAGGTATTTTGACTACTAGCGATGATCTGGGGTTTGGGGTTGTAGAGCTGCTTCGGCATGTGCGGAGTGTACTCTTCTTTCATGGATTTCGTCAGAGGGAGGAGGGGTTTCTCTATTAATTTTCTAACCTCTTCGCTGCGCTGATCCAATGACTCGGTTTTTCGCGGGCGATCCATTTTTTGAGTTTCAGGATACTTTTGGTAAATTTTAGCGTCACCTTCGGGTTTGATGCGGTGATCCTGAGGAGGTTGTTGTTTGTGCCTGGAATCAAGAACGAAAAATCTTATAAATCTCATATCACTTGCAAAAATTAGTGTAGAACTTGAACATTTTAAACATTAATGTTCAACATCCTCATAGCATCAAAAGATATACCTCAACTCATGACTCCTCTGCTTATCATGAGGTTGCGGTGGCTGGACTTGTTGTTTGTTGACCTCCGTGGAGGGCCGGTGCGGGTGGCTGTTTCCATAGCCTAGCTGACCATAGGAATGGTTCGGCAGCCTCTGTTGCGGTACCTGGTTGTTTTTCATTTCTGGTTTATGGTGGTGATGGTTGTGGTAAGGGTGCACCTTTTGGCCACTAGAAGTCGGAGGATGGTGCTTGGACACGGAGCTGCTGGTGCCACTCGCGAAAGGTTGTTTGTGGTTGTGGGGCGGGTGCTTGTTCGGGTCACACGACGACGAGGTCGACGAATGACCTTGGAAGGAGGTAGACATCCCTTGGCCTTTTTCTCGTTCGAGACGTTCCCGGTCTTTCCTCTCGCGATACTCCTTGAAATCAATAGGCTGTCTTCCCATGAAGGCGTTCATCATCGTTGAGGACTGGCCTTTCTTTTCGTCTGGCTTTTCTCCATTGCCGGAACGATTCGTGGTAAAACTCGGTCCACCACTTCCTGCGGCACCGGGTGGAATTTGTCGGGGTTCAGCCTCCTGTAATTTAAAAACGCGATTGGATTATTAAGCTTAAGTCTCTTGAAAAATACTAAACGAAATTTTGTTTAAATTCTATAAATTTTTGCAATACAAATTTCATCAATATAATTGATTTTTTACATTTTTCATACTCAGATGTTTGATTCTAAGAATTCACAAAGAAGATTTTCATACATTTTTCACATTTTGATCAGGTTTTTTGATTGTCTGAATATACAATCGAGTTTTTAATGTAATCAACCAAAACAACGAACAATTTTTTGATCCCCTACAAATTAATAAATATTCATTTGAATCTCTAAAACCAATATGGGATTGTGAAAATTGAAAGTTCAACAATATTGAAAAGATTCGTTTCAAGTAAAAATGGGTCTCATCACTTACGAAAAGTGTATCGTCCATTCCCGGATTAGGCATGTTTGGACTTTGATTCGCCGAAAGGTTCATCATTTTCTTTTTAAGCCTCGACGGAGCTTTGTCGAAAATGTGAAGAAATTCCTTGGTGAGTTTTTGCAAAAGTTGAGATGTGACGCTCTGGTCAACATACCAAAACCAGTCTTTTCCCTCGCTACTTTTCGGAATCTATAAATACCAAACAAGCAATTCAATACTTTTTCTTTCAAGGTACATGATTTCAATGTTGCGGTATTTTTTTTATACTTTCATACCTCCCAATTAGACCATTTGCATGCCAAATGTATACAAAAGCAGGCAACGACAGATGGTCGGTATTGGAGACACATTGTAGTTAAATGCAAACTGAAAAAATAATTGGAAGGGGTTAAAAATTTTCAAAAATTGTTAATTGCAAGATTAATGATTTTTGATGATTCCTAATTACCTGTTGGATGCCATGAAATAAGAAGTTTGGGCTAAATCTTTACTAGCTGAAAACAAAACGAACATCCATATGAATGTGTTCATTTTTGTGACGAAAGTTGTTGAATAAATCCATGAATTATGTATTTCATCCAAAACAACTCTCGCTTTCGAATTACGCATTTTTTCCTACATTCAGCATTTTTGCAAAGGATATACCTTTTACTAATTGGCAACATTTGACGACGTGTGTGTGTGGATGATCGATGCAAACAACAAAGGCCAATGTTTGCAACAATATGCTTTCATTAAATACCAAGTCCTGAGCATATTCTTGATATGCCTGAAATCAGAAACAAAAATTGGTAACGTGATCATTATTTGAACAAGTTTTTTCAATTTTGAAAAGCAAGAGGACACTCACCTCGGATTTTGGATCTATCTGGGGAACTTCGTTTCGGAAGAGACACATGTGTGCAACTTTTATCACGTGCTCCAATTTCCTTGGTTGCTCTTCTACTTTCGCGGCCAGGAAAAGCGCAGTGGGCGCCAAAGCATTTCGGTGAAATTTCGTCATCGAATGGTACATATAGAACCTGTGCATGTACACAATAGCAGTGTTTATGCATAACTGGGATCTGAAATAAAGTGACATTTATTTATTAATTTCATGATCGCGAAGTTCTTTTATTTCATAGGTGAAAAACTGAAATTGAAATTTAAATATTCTCACTGTTTATCATTTACACACAGAATTCAAGAAGAAAAAATTTCAGAAAATGGACAAATTATTCTAAAAGATGATATTTTTGTTAATTCAAGATGTTTTTTTTACTGATTTTTAAAAAGCCAACAAAAAATGCCCCAGACAAGCCACGAACATTATATTTTCATGTTCCACCCAAAAATCTAAAAACCATAGTATAATGGTCAAATTTATTAATTTTAAGTTTTTTGAAATGATAAAATTCACAATTCTCACAATCGTGAGAATTTGGAATATTATCAAATTTTGGATAAGTGAAAAAATTGAAACTCGAATATTCCATATTTCATTATTTATTTACAAATTTTAAAAAGGAAAAAGTTTCTCAAACCGCTTTTCCGCTATTTTTAAAAATTCATCAATGAACGCTCTAAAAAAGTTTTGGAAAGTCTATTTTGATATTCCACCCAAAGATGATATTCAAATTTCTCAATGTCCTTGTAACTCCCAAAATTCCAAGTATTTAGAGAGCACTGAACTTCCAAAACCAAAACATATAAAACTTTCAGATGATTAACATTTTCCTCAAAAATATTTCACGGAAGAAAAAAATTGCTAATTCAACAATTCTAATCACTTTTATCATCAAAACAGCTCAGCAAAACACTAAAAAACAACTGTTGTTTTTACTCCGTCAAATTACGTAAAATAACATTGCAACAATTGTCAACTTATTTTTTCCCACTTTCCTCGTTGCCCTTTCAAAAACTCGCCCCAATTTTTCCCCAAACCACCACATTGATGGCCGCGTTAAAAACACTTTCGAAATTCGAGAACATTGGAGAACATCCGACGAAAATCGGAAATGAAGCCTGCTTGACAATATGGAGACGTACGTGCAAGACGCGTGACCTCATCGAAAATTACCTTCACCACTTGCAAATTTCCTCAAATCACGTTGAAAAAACATTTGCGGGGATGTTCACTTGCGAATTAAGCATCGCAAAAATAGCAAAAAGCACTGGAGGAAGAACGAAAACAGACAGGAAAGAGAAGCGAGGAGGCGTGAAAAAAAGTATTACACTTGGAGTTTTTGGCCCATGTCCTGTATTAAATTTGCAGCTTGTTGTCTGTAGCTTAATTCTTTGTCGGCGTCGATCCCGTCCCGGCGGCTGGGGGTGTTGTACAGTTGTTCTTTCGTATAATACCATGTTGATTCGTCAACAGCCGCAGGATCAGGCAGACCCGCCATTTAAACTCGCGTTACTCCACTGTTTTCCCGCTGACTTCAGGTTTTTTAACTGTTTTTAACTGAAGCCACTGAAGCTGACTCTTGAGCTGACTGAAGTTGAAGCACGAGCTGAAGCAGATCGCACTGAAGTTGGGTAGTCGGCACTGCCAACACGCAAACAAGTTGATTTTCCTTTTTTGTTCCTAAAGCCAATTTTTTCTTGAAAAATGACAATACAAAGTGTGATTTGGCCAATGAACTGCAATTTTGAATGGAAATTATTTTTTATCTGTGTTATTATTTTTTTTTTATGTTTGTCATTAATTATTAAAAAAAAAACACATTGTAATTTCGAGACATCGCGAAATTTCGCGAAATGTCTCGAACAATCGAGCTTACAAAAATTTCGATATACATCGATTCATGCGAAATCGCAATCTCGATGTATATCGCAGTAACTGCAATCGAAATTCGCAATTGCGATTACACGATATCGTTATCATAACCATTATCGCGTTTATGTATTTCAGCAGAATTGCTCAAAGTACAAAAAAGTACCCTTTAAAAATACGTATGGAGGGGGAGTAAATTTTTCACGCATATTTTTTATATTTTATACAAAATAATGTATACATCCCACGTAAATAAAAAATTAATTTATAAAATGCAAAAACTCTTCAATAAATTCCGAAACAGAAAACAAAACCAGCATGCTCTTCAAAAAGTGTCATTTAAATAATAAAAACAAAAAAATTACGTTTAGAAAAGCATGGATAAAATATAAACAATACGATGTTTTTCTTTTGGTAAATAAAGATTTTATTAGAATATTATTTTCATTGCCATCGATCGAATCGAACGGGAGAGATGATTCCGTACAATAAAAGCTGCAATTCTCACAATAAAAGCTCTGTAAACCGAAAAAAACCAAAACCTGAAACGCTACACTTTTTTTATCGCGAATTGGGCGTGTGCGAATATCACGACGCACACGTACACCTCTCATATAGACGCAAAAAAGACGGTGAGACTCCGCGATATCGGATCAATTTTTGAGCTATCCATAGTTACATCAATGGGTTATAACGATTTTTCGCAAGTGCAATCAAATTTCCCAGGCCCATTGCCAAATAATTCATCAATTTTACTGGGATGAATATATTTTCGAGTAAATTTCGTGTTTTGGTGGGGACAGGTGGGGATACGCTCCGACATCTGGCAACACTGCCCGACAGTTCAAACAAACGGCAACCGCGAATAACGCAACACCGTGCGAGACGTAATCGGATTCTCCGCTATTTTTTCGCAAAAACTCGGGCCAATCATGTGAGTTTTTATCCACATTCAATCTTGCTTCGAATTTTTACTCTGTGATACCTTGATTGCTCGGAAAACTCCCCGTATCTCGTGGCGGAGCTACATGTAACGTCCCTCGGTTTAATCGGGGGCGGACACCTCGTAACCAAAGCCGTGCTCGGTGGCGAATTAATGCCGGGCAAATCTCGCATACGCGATTTTTTCACGCCGTTACCGAGCTCCGTTTTTCACGTTTTACGGCTCGCGCGGTGAACTCATTTTGCGAAAAATCGTACGAGAGTCGTCATTAATCACAAATCCTTGTCGCTGCGCCACGAGCAAAATGGCGACAGGCCGTGGCGCTTGTCAAGTGAGAGATCGAAGGTGTTCCGTTTTTTGCGACGTCAAGTTTTGGGGTGGTTAGGGGTTTTTATTTGACCGGGAAAATTAGTGATAAATCGGGAGATGATTTTTGCGAAATTTCGGGGGGGAAGAAAGATGCAATTTTTAAGGGATTTGGATGGTTGGTTGACGAGCAAATTTTCGCGGGAAAATTTGAATTTAAGTTTTCGTTAGGTGAAATTTGGTTGTTATGTATTGATTGTTTTTTCGGTGATTCATAAAAAACTATGTGTTGCTAACTTTAACAAATTATGTTATATATCATTGTACTAGAGAATTTTAACAAATGTTGTTTATTGCTTAATTTCATTTCAGTTAATATTACACTAATTTCTTTTATTTTGCTATTACTTTATTTATTATTTTGTTACCACTACTGTATTAATTCAGTTAAAATGATTACAGTTTGAAAATTGATAATTGTAAATTTTGTGATTAAAAAAAGCATTTTTGTATGTAAACATGTATAATTTAATTCTTCTTTTTTTACATAGATGAGTCATGATCCGACCCCAGAAAGTGCCACCATCAGCACCTTCGTCTAGCGCTCCAAAAAAAGTTTCGAAGGAAGTCAAAAATTGTTGTTATTCTGCATACGAATGCCCCAATAATAGTCTGGAAGGTTATTCGCATTGCCTGAAACACATTCTGGAAGATCCAACGGCGCCATACAAACAATGCGGTTTCATCTACAACACAAATGGCAGAAAGTGCCAAAATGCGGCACCAAAACTAGACAAAAGAGACACTTCGTAAGTTATGAGTTGAAAGATGTAAATACAAGTAATATACATTCATTGAAATGTTGAGTCCAAAAGGACATTCAGAATTCTTTACTCCAAAATTCTCAACTATTTAGTCTCATTAAAAGTCTTTTAGAATCCAAGTTTCTGATATTTGTAGACACAGAATGAATGTAACTATGTTTGTAATACTATAATTAATAATTTTTCTGTAATTATTTTTTAGGTACTGTCCAGAACACATGAAAAAAGCACAAATAGCAAGGATCAGATCAGCTGCAAAACATTCGTTGCCACGGACACCAGAAGTACTATGTCTCGGTTTGAAGCACTATGCCAAAGCAGAGAATTCACGGACAGAAAATTCGGGCTTAGATTTGGATTCATTCAAGGCTGTCAATCCATTTAGTGAGTTATTGGCAAAAAAAAATTTTTGTTTCAATTAATTATATGAAAATTGTAAAAGTGTATGTGGTATTTGCAAAATTTTTTCAACCATTGTATATACGTATGAAAAGTTCTGGGCCTTTACAAGAACTGATTGAAATTCGGCAAATTCTTTGTGATCCAATATTTTTGTTATTCCCATGAAGTTCTTTTTGTTGTTGTTATAATGAGTATATGTACTTCATTTTTATAAATCAATGCTAAACCAGGACATACATTGAAAATCGGAAAAGTCTTTGAAAATGGTCTTCAGTTAGTTTCTGCAAAAATAAAGTGCCCAAAACTAATTCAAATTTGAACTTTTATAATATTTACTACATCAAATATACTTGAGACAGTTCTTAAATGCAAAATGTTGTCAGCAGCACAGGTAGATGCACTCAAAGTCAATGCCAGCCAAAGCGACATTCTGGATTATGCAAGTTCGTCGGACAGCGATGTCGAGCCCACGGTTGTCACAGACACTGTCAAAGGGTCGTACCTCGACGACAGCGACAACGAAAGTTTGCACAACGCCCAAGAAGATCCATTGAAGTTAGTTGAATAAATCCTTTGTTTCGCCACGCATTGTTACCCCTCCCAAGGACCTTTTGGAATACGTAGGACATATGCTAGCATGCTTGCGCTTGTGCACAGCTTTTCTTCTTTGCTGCAGTTTTTTGTCATCAGGGTTGTTGGAGTAATGAGAATTATAAAGGAATAGTTGTATATAATTGAATGTAATATAAAATTGAAGAATTTCTGGAAATCAAGGAAATGTACAAATTTTTCCATGTTCTAAAAAAAGACTAGGATAAAGTTGGAGTCTTTGGATTATTTATTTAGTATTTTGTAATAATTTCAATAAACTATAACCTGTTGAATTGTTTATACAATTTCGACGATATCCAAGCATTTTTTTAGTCAGAATTTTTAAATTTTGTTGGTATTATGTATGAAGTTAAATTTTGGTTGCACAATGTGAAAACATAAAAATTACGAAATTGTGAAATGCTGAATTAATAAGGAAAATGAAGAAAGACCAAAATTAATTAAGCCCAACAACCCTGTAACTTTTTTTTTTATATTTATTTTTTACATTTTTCATTTTCCAATCACTGTTTCTAACATTAGACGCGACACAATCAAGCTTGTAATGTTTGAGACCTTAGTTACATAGAACAATATATGTAAAAAATATTATTGTGGATGTAATTAACAAATGCAAAGAAGCTTCCAAAGCTATCCTAAAATTTGTAATTTTCAAATCTATGTTTCAAGACGAACTGTATTTTTTCATAATCTTTACATAATTCTAAAATGTTTAACACGAATTTTCAACACTCAAAAAATTGATACGTCTCAACTCTTTGTCATTTCTATCATTCATCTCATTTTCACGAGCATTCACAAGTGAATGTTTATACCTCTATTTTTATAAACATTCACTTGCTGTGAATGTCAATTGACATTGTCTTGCTTCAAGGTCTAGAAGCTTTTTTGTGTTGAACGAATGAGTATAAAGACTGACTCAAATGACGAAGACAGGACATTCTCTCTTTTAGTAGATGCTTTTAGCGTAATATTAAGACACTATTATCTATTGAGTGAGTAGTATTAATTTTTTAAGGCACGCTGGGATATTCACCGCCGAGGAGGTCATTTACATATCGCGCGAGAAGTTGTTCAGGCTGCAAGCACTCTACATCGAACAGTTCCGGAGGCTTCAATACTTGCTGAAGGAGAAAAGGAGGAAGTATCTTCATGCACTGAAAAAGGAAAAAGAAACTTGCTGTAAGTTTTTGAATAATGTGTTTGTCATTTTTTTATGAAATTTGACATTATTTTTTTGTTTGTAGATGTGTAATGTCTACATAGTAATACATTCTTCAGGAACTAATCAACATTTTCATTACAGGTACTATACATGACCAACCCAAAGAAACGGAGAAGGAAAAAAATATGTATGAAAAATTGAAAGCACTGAACAGATACCATAAGCGCAACGGAGTCGAAGCCATTCTGTACAAAAAATTCTTGGAACGAAGATCTCTGGTTAGTTGAAAAACTGGGTCTGTTTCGGAATAATATGTGCTGTTATTCCATTTTCACTATTTTATGATAATTTTCAGTTCACTGATGGCCCAGTACACAAACCTCCAAGTACTGCCAAATGTGTTTTCACCGAGGGTGGTGTCAAGTGTGGAGAGAGAACGTTACCTGCTACTAAGTATTGTAGAAAACACATACTTAAGGTAAATTTATGTGAAAACCAGTATTTTTCGAGTATCCGTTGAATACGGTCAAAATTAACTCGGAATTTTTTGTTTTTCAGGACCAAAACCAAGTATTATTCAAAGCTTGCGGCGCCGTGCACGCAGACATAGAATGCCATGAGCCAGTAGCTGTGATATTTAATTCAAATTGCGTATTCCATAAGGATCTCCCGGATAACTGCAAATTGGAACCAATTATAGTAAGATTCAGTTTTCTTGTTGTGCACTGGGAAAAATTCCAATTCAAAATCAATTTAATAATTTGCCAATCATTGTACAATCATGTATGAATCAAATTCTGCATTGATGGTATGACTGTTTTTTCTTTTATTTATTTTGAATTTGATAAAGCATACATACCATAAATTACATGATTCCATTTGAAAATTATTCAGACATGTTATAATCATTAGTAACTTTGATTTGTACATTTCGTCATTTTTTTTTTTTTCAGTTCAAAGAAGAAGACCCAAATGAAACAGATACATTGCCAACAGACCACCAGCCAATGGACGTAGACGTTATGGAAGGCCAAGAAATTGATCCAGAAGACGACATGGCTGGCTTGATGCGAGAAATGAACGACGCGACGAATCAGCCGAGCATAAATGAGAGCACCATAAGCGAAACGAGCACAGACACTGCATTTAGTTTGAACGCTGCAATGAGCGACAGAGATGACCTCCACCTAGATGGAGTGTCCATGTAAATTTTGTTTACAATAAAGTGTATTTTAATCTTGTTGAAAATCAGTGGTTTTATCCCTTGATTTATGGGTTTCCTTGCAATTATGCATATCATTTGTTCTTGCCTAATCAAAGCAAGAGTACAATTTTTGATGGTGCCTTTTTGCATCAGCGTCAAGAAACAATAGATGCATTATATTTATTGTTTCCCTGGCCTACTTGTTCTACTTGAGAAGGCGCGACTGTAATTGTTTTTTCTTGCATATACGGCTATACATTTTTTGTGTTCATGTTCAATAAGCCATGGCTTATTGAACTTGCGAGTTGACAAAATGAGATTTTGTGAGTGAGACTATGCAAATAAGAAAACTACTGAGTCAATTTTTTGTACTGAAACCCTGCTGGGTCACGAGCAATGATGTAAGATTGCATATTATTGCCTAAGATTGAAATTTTGGAGGTCCTGAAAGTTTTCGCAAATTTTTGGAATTTTTGAGAATTTTTACACCTTTTGAAAATTTTTAAAATTGTGTAAAATTGTTAAAGTTTTTGAAAATTTCTATAAATTCTGTAATTTTTGTAAATTGTTGAAATTTTGTTAAATTTTTGAAAATGATCGAAATTTTTTGGAATTTTCGAAATTCTCCAAAATTTTTGGAAATGGTTGAAGTTTTTGGGAATTATTTATTTTTGAAAATTGTTGGACTTTTTTCCAATTTTGTAAAATTTTCCAAAATCTTGAAGTTATTAAAATTTTTTTAAATTGCCCAAATTTTTGAGAATGTTCAAAATTTCCAAAACTGATGAAAATTGTTGAGTTCTCGAAAATTGTTGTAACTTATGTAATTTTTGGAAAGTGTTGGAATTTTTTCAATTTTATGGAATTTTGAAAATTTTCTAAAGTTTTAAAAATGGGTAAAATTTTCATAAATTTTTGGAATTTTTGAGAATTTTTACACCTTTTCAAAATTTCTAAAACTGTGGAAAATTGTTTTTAAAAAAAGTTTTTGAAAATTTCTAGAAATTCTGTAATTTTTTTGAATTGTTGAAATTTTTTAAATTTTGTTAGATTTTTGAAAATGTTCAAAATTTTTTGGAATTTTCCAAATTTTCCAAAATTGTTGAAAATTGTTGAAGTTTTTGGAAATTATTTAATTTTTGAAAATTGTTGGAATTTTTTCCAATTTTGTAAAATTTTAATAAGTTTTTCGAAGTCTTGAAAATAATTAAGATTTTTTCAAATTTCCCAAATTTTTGAGAATGTTCAAAATTGTTGAAAATTGTTGAAGTACTCGAAAATTTTTGTAATTTATGTAATTTTTGGAAAGTGTTGGAATTTTTTCAATTTTATGGAATTTTTGAAATTTTTCTAAAATTTTGAAAATGGTTAAAATTTTTGATAATTTTCGGAATCGTTCAAAATTTCCAAAATTGATGTTCAAGTTTTCGGGAATATTTAGAAATGTTATTCTCAAAAACTTCTGACGTTTTGGAAAACATGATTTCGTGAAAATTCTTCGAAATCTTTGAAATTTTTCGGAATTTTCGTACATGATTGTTGAAAATTGTTGAAGTTTCTCCAAAATTCCTAAACTTTTTCAACATTTTCTGAATTGTAATTTTTTATCCACGATATTTGAATGATTCTGGTCGCTGTAATGGTAATGCAATGTTATATCATTGCACAACCTTGCTAATGACCCAGCAAGGAAATCATGTTCATCATGCAATGTGGAACGCAGATCTTTTGCGAAATACGCGAAGTCGTGCAACACGTTTTCCGGTTTAGGGCTCGGGCGCGATCTGCGACGACGCACGTGATGTTTTCTCGCGTGCACACCGAGCTACGCCATTGACTGTTCGGTTCTATCCAAAGAGCGCGCGTGAGAGTCCTAAAGCGAAAAGGAAGAGGGTGAACAGCCGGGTCATGCTAATTAATAAGCGTGGCATGACCGAAATTTTTATAGGCATCGTCAAAAGAGGAAAAAGAAAAAATCGAAATTGCCGGTACATTCGTAAATGTTTGTAAAGAAACCGCCCAGTGAAGCGGGAATTTCAAAGCCGGTGTTTTCGCATATCCGTCCTTGTCACGCACAGATCAGGCCTCATTTTGTTTCCCTAAACCACGAAACGCAGTGACATCAATCGGTAAGTGCATTCCGCGAGTACTGATGTGTCGTAGAAAGTCGAAAAGTGTGGGAAAACGCGAAATTCGACGGCGCTGAGCGCTCTCCCTTTTTCGCGGTGGTCAAGGTGACGAAAAAAAGGTGCGCTTCGACGCAAATTTTTTGAACCAATCGGCGGCCATTTTAGATTCAAGATTGCCAATATTAGCGATCATTCCGATTTTCGCGATAGGGCAGCCTTTTTCAACGCAACGAAAAATTTTTATTTCACCATTCTCAACATATAAGAGATAATGCAGATACCTCGGGGCTACGTGTCTTAATACATTCTGAAATACTGAATATTATTATTACGTATTTCTCCATTTTTCCTTTTTTATTGTTGGCAACCCTGAAGAAAATTCGCAACAAAGAAGCAAAACTTCGTTCACCCATCGCGCCCTCCACTTTCTACTCTAGCAGAAATTTTGTGCCGCGCGATAACAAACGCCAAACGCCAAACGCTGGGGGAGTCGAGTCACTCGAGTCTGATATCGCGTTTTGACAGCTAAAAATACGATTTTCATCGGAGAAAGTGGAGAGCACGAGAGAGCGTCTATTTTCGCTTCGTGGAGCCGACGACGGCGACGCGCTCTCCCGCATTTTCGCACCTCGATCGATCGTGAAACGGTGTTGCATTTGTCCCCTTTTTTCGACTCGTGAATAATTTCGCGACAAAAGTAGTGGCGGCCGGCTTTTGGGGGAGGTGGGTGGTTTTTTTCGTCGCGATTTCGGCGCGCACATGGGACGCTTTTTAGGAGTGCAAATGACGCCATCGCCGAAGCGAGGATTCGCAAAAGCGCGAAAAACTCGGCGCGCGTTTAGGTTATGAAGAGTTGTTGCTCGCGGGCCGAATCGGATCTGTTTGTTGATTTGTCGCGCGTTTATTCGATCGGCGACGACGACGCGCTGGTTATGATAATCACGGCGCTTTGAATTTCCCCGTGATCGACGCTTTATCGCCTGGAATTCATCGAAGGTTCGTCATTGCATTTTTTATTCGCACGGTGTACTTGGGGCGAGTTTGTCGGCGTAAACGGAGATGTTTTGAGATAACGGTTTTTATTGCGATAATTGTTACGGAAGTTTGAATTTTCGAGTTTTTAGTTGGGAATTTTGACATGTATGTGGGAGGAGGATTATGGGAATGATTTTTATTGGAGGGGAAGTTTGAATTTTCGAATTAGTTCGTTTTTTGAGATTTCGGGTTCTTGGAGTTCGGGGTTTTTTAAATCGAAAGGTAAACAGACATCTGGGGGATTTTTGAAAATATATATGGAAATGATTGCTGGTGAGTGGAATTTTAGATAGTTTCGTGCTTTGGAGATTGAAGTTGAAATTTTTGAATGTTTGAAATGACAGTTGATGAAAGAAAATTCCCTAGTGATTCTAGTTTTTATGAAAACCTTGTAAAAAATTTTTATAAGGTCGGTTTTATAAAAGTTTTATAAAATTCGCATTTTTTCTAAAGTGGTTTTTTAACAATTTTTTTTCAACATTTTTAAAAATATGCAAATAAATTTCTAACCTTTTTTGGATCATTTTGCTAGTGTATATAACCTTTTTTATCAGTTTATGAGGCTCTAGCTCAAATTTCGTTTCGAAAGAAATTTGACAATTTTTTGGAGGCAGCGGGATTTGAACGTGCGATTTTTGCATCAAAAATCCGATAGTCAACTTTTTTGTTTATCAAATCTTTGTCAATTTGGATGCTTTTTTTCAATTTGAGTTGAAGACTTTTCAAATCCTATAAAAAAACATGTTTCCGCGTTTTATAATTGATAAAAAACGTTACGAACATAATTTTCTATTCCCTTGTGTAATAAAAACATATCAAATATTACTATAAGAGAAGTTCTTTATATCAGTGAAGTTTTTTTTATAAAAATATGCAAATTTTTACAAAAATCGCGAAATTTGTATAAAAATAAAGGTTTTATAAGACAATTTGGAGGCTTTCAATTGTTTTTATAAAAAAACAGATGAATTGTATGAAAATTTGGACAAATTTTGTAAAAAAAATTTTTTTTATACAGTTTTCATAAAACCACTTTATAAAAATTGAAAATTTTATGAAACTTTTATAAAATCGATCTTATAAAAAAACGAATTTTTATAAATAATTCACTGATTTCATAAAAATTTTGCCTGTTTTTATAAAAACTGTAATCACTAGGGTTGAAGATTCTAAACTTTATGACAAGTTCAACGTTTTTTAATTTTTAAAATTCAAACAGAGATGAAGCTAAGCAAACTGGAAAATTGTGCTTTAATTTTTGAAAGTAGTTGGAATTTCGGGAATGAATTTATTTCACTTATACAATGTTGAAATAATTATAATATGTTTGACATATAAATGTGAACAGAGAAAGATTAAATTATTTGAAGAAGTAAATTATTTAAATTTGATCTTTAAAAATTAAAAATTTTCCATTCTGAAGTCCTCAGATTCACAGAATCAGTAAAATTGTGCAAGTGACGTTAAAAATTTTTAATATTTGTGATTACTGGGTTGAATTTCGAGTTCTAAAACTGTCAAATTTTCAATTTCGCGAATTAAAAAATTTACATATTCCCATTAAAAATTTTAATCAAATAAAATTCAATTCTCTAAACTATATTTAATTCTTCAATAAAATGTTTCAATTTTGCCATACTATCAATTAATTGAAATGTTATAAGAAGCTAATATTTTTCAACGCCATTTTTTTCACTCTGCGATTTTTGAAAATTTTTTACTCGAAAAAAATTTATTATCGAAATTTGTTTTCGAAGTTTTTCGATGTAATTGTTTTTTATGCCAATATTTTCCCAATAAAATTTTCGAGTTTCCGAATCCTCAATTTTTCATTAAATAATTAAATTAAACACTGAAAAATCTAGATTACTGATGAAATCGTTTTTGAACGTTGTTCTTTTTAAGTGTACGTATACATTAAAACTGTTTTTAACTGAAGAAAATTTCGTAAAACATCTAATCTTTTCGAGCAGAAAAATTCTTATCAGGAGACACTTTCGCGTGGGTGTATTTGAAAGAAGGATCTGAGAAAAGAGAAAGAAATTCGAGTCCAAACCCCCTCAGAAATACACTTTAAAGCGCGCTTGAAAATAGGTCACTGTTACAATTTCACATGTTCGTGGTATGACCAGTCGCGACATCATATTTCAAAACCCCAACATCAGAATTCCAACGATTTCTGACCGAAATCAGATTTTTTCGGTAAAAATATCGATTTTTATCAGAATTCCGAAAATTGTTACTATCTATTTGATATATCAGAGTGAAAAAAACACATCGTAGATTAATACGTATTTTTTAATTCCTCAATTGAAAATTAAAAATTATATCGTAAAAATTTGAGGTTCGTGAAACATTTCATTTAAACAGTATAGAAAAATTGAAAACTGAATTTTTACTATCTATTTGATATATCAGAGCTAAAAAAAATATACAGTATAGAAAAATTGAAAACTGAATTTTTACTACCTGTCTGATATATCAGAGCTAAAAAAAACATCGTAGATTAATATGTATTTTTCAATTTTTTAATTGAAAATTTAAAATTATATCGTAAAAATATGAGGTTCTTGAAACATTTTATTTATACAGTATAGCAAAATTGAAAACTGAATTTTTACTATCTATTTGATATATCAGAGCTAAAAAAAACATCGTAGATTAATACGTATTTTTAAATTTTTCAGTTCAAAATTGAAAATTATATCGTAAAAATTTGAGGTTCTTAAAATATTTTATTTATACAGTATAGAAAAATTGAAAACTTAATTTTTACTATCTGTTTGATATATCAGAGGTAAAAAAAAAACACCGTAGATTAGTACGTATTTTAAAATTGTTCAATTGCAAATTGCAAATTATATACTACAAATATGAGGTTCTTACAAAATTTCATTTATTCAGTATAGAAAAATTGAAAACTGAATTTGAAGTAGAAATCAATTAAAATTTTGAGAAATTAGAAACTTTCTAAGTCCAGAATAATTCCGAAACGAATTATTTACGTTTATTATTCAATATCATATAATTTAGTATTTATTATTTTGTATCTATAATTGTAATTCATTATTTATAACTCCGAAATAAATTATTCCGAATTTTAATTCAGAAATTTGAAATTCTAACGTCGAAACTTGATAATTAAAATTCAGCCATTTTTATAAATTTGCACGAAAAATAAAAATCAAAAAATTAAAATGGGTATACATATTTTCACAAAATCCTGAAATTTTCGTTAATAGTAACAGTTTATTAATCCACAAAAATGTAATAACTGTAAATGTAACTGTAAAATGTAATAACTTCGAGAATTCCGTAATCTCCTAAAATTTTGAGAAATAAAAAGATCGTAATCCAAATTTTCATATCGATGGGAAAGTGAGCTCTAATTGTTTCGTGTTACATCGTAGAAAATGCTACAGAACGACAGAACGTCATTTCAACTTGTGTATTTTTTTGATAAATGAAGCAAGCAAATGTTTGTACGCTAGAGAATCTGAGAGATAAGATGATCCCATGATAATTCTATTGTTTTTCAACTCGGAGTTGAGGGATCGATGGTCATCTTTCAAAGACAGTCGTATTTTTAACTCGCGCGTTTTAGGGTGTTCCAAATTTTTCGTTTGGTCAAAATGAAGATGCTCTTTTTTGTCAACTACCAAGGTACGAAGTCGGAGAAACTTGGATATTTTTTCTGCGATTATTATCGCAATGACACACATTAATTTTATTATTTCGAAGAGTCACAGTTTCGTTAATTCCCGGAAGAATTCCTTCATGTTTCAGTTTTTAACATCATCCGATTGCTCTCTGTATTTTAAAAAGTTTTGTGTTCTGTGTTGTGTTGATTAATAATTTATTCATTAATTTTGTGATTGTAATTCTTGTCACGTTCTGAACGAAATATTTCTATGAATACAAATTGGATTGAGTAAGTAATTTTATTCTTATTTAATAATTTGGTATAAATGGAAAATTTCGAACGTGAAATAATTTTGACAATGATTTAAATATATTTTTGGATACGTTCTTTTGCTGCACAAATAATTTATAGTTGATAAGGAAGTCTGAAAAGTATTTTAGAGTTTTTTTAGTTATTATAAAATTTAAACCAAGGGTGGAAAAGTTTTTGAATTTTTTTTAATTTATCAGAAATTTCTGTGAAGTGTACTTTTGTAAAAGAATTTGTAAACGTGTAACAATTTGTTTGCTTAATTTGGAATTTTTGATTTGGAAACTCGTAAATTTCGTATGAGGACTTTGAAATTTGAACCTGAAAAATTCAAATAATTAATTCAAATAAAGTTCGAAATTTCAAAACTTTATGTTTTAAATATTTGAATTTAATTATTTTAAAACATTTTCAAGTAATTTTGGTTGTAAAAATCATTCAAAATTTGCAAAAATAGTTTTTCTACAAAGACCTTACGATTCGGATTTTAACGTAGAGAATAAATGTGTAAATTCAAATTGCAACAATTCGTAATTTCTCAAATTCCATAATTTTCAAGTTGAAAAATTTGAAATTGAAAAATTTGGATTCCGAAGTTTCGTAACTTACGAATTCACATACGAAGAACATTAAAATTCCGAAAAAACACGGTTAAAAACTTCGAAACTGAACTTAAAAAATGGTAAAAATGCGTAAATTTGAAGAATAACGTTCAAATAATCTTCTAAATTTTGAGAAATCAAACTGTCGAGTTTTTAATACGAAAATGTGAAAATCGGTAGTATTTAGGACTCCAAATTTTTCAACCTGGACTATTTCGATCGACTAACTAATTTAAAGTCTAACTCAGGAAACCTGAAACCCCTGACATTTTTTTCTGTAGAGATTTTTTTTTAGTGTCTTAGAATAAATCATGCTCATTCCAATTTCCATGTGATATATTTTTGGAATTTCCTGATCTAAATAATCCCATGAATTGGTATTAGAAAAAATACTTTTAGCTTTACGTGTTTATTAAAACAGATGACAAAGTAAAACAGTATTTCAGGAACGAGTATAATTATCATATAAACTATGTAATTACGTGAGTGAAATTTGTTGAATTCCACCAATCTGTAAAACACGTATTCTTTAGCCAATTTTCATTATTTCCAGCCTAGTCAATGTTATTTGACTAATTAAATTCGTAATTTTTCATTTTTTTACGCTGCGCGAATTAGTAAAATAGTAGAATTCAACTTTTTCAAAATACGAGAGTAGGTCGGTACTTACGCAAATTTCGCTTCACTAACTGATAAAATTACACAAGCACGTAGCCAGACATTCCGAAATTCTGGAAAATTTGAAAAATGTAGGACATTACAGAAAAGTGTATTCTGAAAAAAAAGAAAAAAAAAATAGTAAAATAATACTGATTTTCACGAGTGTCAAAGTTTTCGAGGAACTTGATACTTTTTAACATTTTCAACATTTCAAGATTTTCAACAATTTTGGGAATTTTCAGAGTTGGGGGGGTTTCGAGGATTTTATATAAGTTTTCAGAAGTTTGAAAATATTCAGAATTTCAACAATTTTGAAAATTTCGAAGTTATAAAAAAGTTTTAAAAATTCTGGAAATTCACAATATTTTTATAATTCTTGACATTATGAAAAGTTTGAAGTATTTTGACGATTTCGGAAGTTATGGCAATTTTGAAAATTTCAAGAATTTCAAAATTTTCTAAAATCTTGAGAATTAAGGCAGTTTTGAACATTTTCAGGATTTCAGGCTTTTCAACAATTTTGAGGATTTTCAGAGTTCGGAGGATTTCGAGAATTCTACAAGTTTTTAGAAGTTTTAAAATATTCAAAATTTCAACAATTTTGAAAATTTCGAAGTTCTAAAAAAGTTTTAAAAATTCTGGAAATTCACAATATTTTTATAATTCTTGACATTGTGAGAAGTTTGAAGTATTTTGACGATTTCGGAAGTTATCGAAATTATGAAAATTTCAAGAATTTCAAAATTTTCGTAAATTTTGTAAGTTCCGAAAATTCTGAAAATGTACAATATTTTCATGATTATTCAAATAACGAAGATTTTACGAATTCTTCACATTTCGAGAAACTTGATAATTTGGAACATGTCAAGATTTTTAATAATTTGGAGAATTTGAAAGTTTTCAGTATTTTGACAATTTTCAGAATTCCAAATTTAAGAAATTTCAGAGATGTACAAAAATGCCTAAAATCTTGAGAAGTAAGTTAGTTTTGAACATTTTCAGCATTTCAAGATTTTCAACAATTTTGAGGATTTTCAGAGTTCGGAGGATTTCGAGAATTATATAATTTTTTAGAAGTTCTAAAATGTTCAAAATTTCAACAATTTTGAAAATTTCGAAGTTTTAAAAAAGTTCTAAAAATTCTAAAAATTCTTGGAATTACGAGAATTTTACGAATTTCTGACATTTAGAGGAACTTGATAATTTGGAATATTTTTAACATTTCAAGATTTTTGACAGTTTTGAGAATTTTCAAAGTTTGAAGTATTTTGAGGATTTTGGAAGTTATTGGAATTTCTAAAAGTTCGAGAATTTTAAAATTTTCGTAAATTTCAGAGATTTGTAAAAGTTTCGGAAATTCTGAAAATTTGAAATATTTTCATAATTCCTGAAATACGAAAATTTTACGAATTCTTCACATTTCGAGCAAATTGATAATTCGTAACATTTCGAGATTTTCAACAATTTAGAGATTACCGAAAGTTTTCAGTATTTTGACAATTTCCAGAACTGAAAAAATTCTAGAAATTTCAGAGATCCAATCAAGTGTCGAAAATCTTGAGAATTAAGGCAGTTTTCGGAATTCTTCAAATTTTCAAAATTTTACGAATTTCGTAAATTTCGAAAAACTTTTGTTTCGTTGGAACATTTTTAATATATTCTAAATTTTCAACAATTTCAAGGATTTTCTGAGTTCGGAAGATGTTGAAAATTCTACAAGTTTTTATAAGTTTGAAAATTTTCGAAATTTTAACAATTTTGAAAATTTTGAAGTTTCAAAAGTTTTCAAAATTCTAGAAATTCACAATATTTTCATAATTCTTGAAATTGCCAGAATTTTACGAATTTCTGACATTCCGAGAAATTCAATAATTTGGAAGATTTTGAACATTTTAAAATTTCCAATAATTTTGAGAATTTTTCAAGTTTGAAATATTTTGAGGATTTTTGAAGTTATTGGAATTGTGTAAAGTTCTAGAATTTCAAAATTTTCGTAAATTTCAGAGGTTTATGAATGCTCCAAAAATGCTGAAAATGTACAATATTTTCATAATTCTTGAAATTACGAAAATTTTACTAATTCTTCACATTTCGAGAAACTTGATAATTCGTAATATTTCAAGACTTTCAACAATGCAGAGAATTCCGAAAGTTTTCAGTATTCTGACAATTTTCAGAACTGAAAAGATTTTTCAAATTTCAGAGATTCAATAAAGTTTCGAAAATCTTGAGGCAGTTTTCGGAATTCTTGAAATTTTCAACATTTTACGAATTTCTAAAATTTCGAAAAACTTTTGTCTAGTAAGAACATGTTTAATATATTCCAAAATTTTCGACTATTTTGATGAATTTCTAAGTTTCAAGTATTTTGAAAATTTCGGAGATTTCAAAAACACTTATGAAAATTCTGAAAATTTAGGATATTTCCATAATTCTCTAATAAAACTGTACTTTTCAAATTTGTTGAATTAATGTCGAGTGAAAATCACCTCAGTCCCCCCCCCCGAACGAAATCTCTGGTTACGTCCTTGAAATCACACCTCAAAATCATCAAAATTCTCCCAATAAAATACAAAAAAACCACTGAGAACCTCAACTAAAAAACTCCGATTTCCACGATTTTTCACTCCAAAACCCTCCCCCCCCCATCCTCCGGCTCGATCTTCGCCCGTTGTCTCCGTTTATCGCCGGCCGTTCACTTAATTGCGCGAAAGATTACTGTGTCCCTTATCAATCGTGCGTGTGTACAAAAATTACATCACATCGCCATTGTGCCCGTGGCGCTCGAAAACGCGACTCCTTGTTACCGTTTTTTCCCCCCGTTTTTGCCCCTCTCGGCATGACCGAGCACGCAAAACTGACCCGGTGCAAAATCGCCAAGTCGAGCGTGAAAAACCCGGATTTCCGGGCTTTTCCGGCTTCGTATTTCAGCGGGCGCGTAACGCGTTTCGCGCCAGTTGGAAAATGTCTCCGCGCAACGTCGTCGCCTGGGCGAATTTTAACGCCTCCTGCTCTTTTGCAGACATGGTGCGGCACTTGGTGGCCGTGTGCGTCGTGTGCGTGCTTTGCGCCGCCAACACACCGTGTTCCGGGCACGCGGATCTGACCTTGAACAGGAACGAGGGTGTGTTGGGTACCCGGGGCGAGGACTCGGGGGAGCTTTGGGGAAAGGGCGGCGAGGATGCCAGGACCTTGGAGAGGACGAAAGAGGGCGAGGGGGGTCACGGGGAGAGGCGGAGGAGGCACGCGTCCGAGGGAGAGGCGTATTTTTTGACCCAGCTCCTCAAGATCTACGGGGATGGCGAGAGCATGACGGTCGAGGGGTTCGAGAGGCTGGCCAGGAAGTTGAATCTTTCCGAGCTCGTCAGTGAAGTCGGTGAGGGGCAGAGGAGTAATAAGTCAGGTAATTTTTGTTTTGGGTTTTTTGGAATTTTGGGAAATGAAGGTTTTTTGAAATTTCGGGTTATTGGGTGGTGGGTGTCCCGAAGGGAAGATCGTAGATTCTGCGTGGAGTTTTGAAAAGGTTTTTACGAAATTTGCAAAATTAATGGAGATTGAATATGATAACTATTTTTGGAATGTATGGCAGTAGGAATGTTTCGGGATACGTTATTGTAGAAATTGTGAAATTTGGGAAAGTTTTGAGGAGTTTTGATGATGTCTGAAAATTTGAACATTTTTGTTGTCTGAAAATTTGAACATTTTGAGAATTGAAATTCGGAAGGTGTTGGCGGAACAATGAGGGATTTTTGAATTTTTTTGGGAATTCGAATCTTTAGAGAAATGTGTGGTTTTCTTGATTTTCGAATTTATGAAAAAGTTGGAATTTCCGCGTTGCCTGAAGATTGGTAATCTTGAAATAATTTAGACGATTTAGAAGTTTTTTTTTTTTTTTTTTTTTTTTTTTTTTTTTTTTTTTTTTTTTTTTTTTTTTTTTTTTTTTTGTTTTTTTTTTTTTATTGAACAAATACAATAATTTTCCGAAATATATGACTATTTAGGTTAATTTGGATCAATGATTGTAAACTGGGAATTTTTCAAATTTCCTTGAAAATCTACAAATTTGCGAAATGTGAAAATAAATACACATTATTTTGGTTAATTCAAAAAACTCTGAAATTATAAAAATTATCATAAATTTTACGAAATTCTGGAAAATGGTAATAATCCACATTATGATGAAATCGAGAAAAAATTCGAAAAATGTAATAAAATTTAAAAAATTCCAGAAATACTTCAACATTAATTAAAATTCGAACATTTTGAGAATATTGAAATTCGGAAGATGTTCGCGGAAAAATGAGAGATTTTGTGAATTTTTGCGAAAATTTGAAATTATTGGTTTTCTCGAATTCCAAATTTTTGAAAAATTGGAAATTTTTGCGTAGCCCGAATATTGTGAATCTTGAAATAATTTAGACGATTTGGAAGTTTTTTTTTTTTATCTTGAAAAATACGTAATTTTGGCAGAATTGTTGAAATTTGAAAATCAATGGACCAATACAATAATTTTCCGAAATATGTGACTATTCAAGTTAATTTGGATCAATTATTGAAAATTGGGGATTTTTCAAATTTCCTCGAAAATCTACTAATTTGCGAAGTGTAAAAATGAATAAACATTTTTTGTTTATAAATTGAAAAATTGAAATTATGTTAATTCTAGGTGATTGACAAATTATCATAAATTTGACGAAATTCTAGGAAATAATAAAATATATGATGAAACCGAGAAAATTTTTCGAAAAATTTGAAAGTATGTGTAAAAATTCCTGAAATACTTCAAAGTTAAATAAAATTTTAAACATTTTATAGAATGTAACATGTTTTCCAACATTTTTTACATTTTCTCAAACTTTTCGAAACATTTTTTCGATTTAATCATAATTTTAATTTCCCAGAACGTCGTAACATTTCGAATAATTTTTTAATTTTCTAGAATTGTTCACAATTTTTTTAGAATTTATAACATTATAGAATTGTATTGATTGAAGGAGGGGTGGGGGGAGCCAGATTCCCCATAGACTATCTACTAAAATATAAGACGAATTTCCTCCCCTCCCCCATTTTTGCGGTAATTCAGACATTTTTCGTACTTCTTCGTAGCTGAAAATCGTCTAGCCCATGCATACGTAAATTTTCGCAAGATTGGAAAAAACATGTTTGCTTCATTATGCAGAAAAACAAAATTTGTTTTTAAAATTTCAACCCAGTCGTTTACGGGACGAGTCATTCAGCTACGATATGAAACTGCGGGAATTTTGTAATAGATCAAACTTGACTATATTCTTCGAAGTATTAGTAGGCGCGTGATCTGATCTGCAATTGATTTTTTCGTATCTCAGTTAGGAAACACGTAAAGAGTAAATGAGTCACGTACTCCTGTTTTTCATCTACAACCGACACGAAATAGTATTAGTACAGGCGATCGTGATTTTAAATTATTATCGCGGAGAGCAAATATTTTCAAGTATATTTCGAACGTTTGGAAAGATTTCTTCGTGATCCATTACGCGTGAAAAATGTACTCTGAGGAAAAATATTTGTTGATATTGTTCAAATTAAGAATTGTTTTTCCTTAGAGTAATGTAACAAATAAATAGCGTTGTAAAAATTGATAACAAATTAGATTTGTGTGGTTAATCGAAGTTTTAATTGAACATTTCAATTGAAGTTGAAAAATGAACGAAATTTTGCGGTAATTTGTAGGTATTTACGTACTTATTTATGGAATTTTGCGGGGAGTTGAAAATATGGGTTCGAAAATCGGAAATTTTTTACGTATTTTGGAAATTAGGATTTTTAGGCTTTTAGTGCGCTTTCATTATTATCGAACTGTTTAAAAATGGCGATTTGTGATTTTAGAAACGTTTTAACCGTCAGATTTTTTTTTTTTTTTTTTTTTTTTTTTTTTTTTTTTTTTATTTTTTTTTTTTTTTTTTTTTTTTTTGTTTTTTTTTTTTTTATTATTTTTTTCTCTTTTTCTATTTTTTACTTTTTTCGATTTGAACATTCATCATCGTATAAATGAAAAACGAAAGTGATTAAACTCCATGGCCCATATTTCAACGTCGCCCCAGTTCGATCCCTCCACATTTCGAGCAAAATTCTGTCCATCGTCACTCGTGCTTATATTTTCAGTACGAAATTAACGTACACGCGAGTTTCGTTCCTACGCAAATTTCGTAACCAGCGCCTTATTATTTCACGCGAACGCTGGAAGAAAAAACGTAATTTTTTGAAAATATGCCAAGTGACAGATTATTCAACGTGTGTAAAAATAAGTTTTTCTTCTACTCGTGAAAAAAAAAAGATATCAAAAAATAGTATATTGTGCGACTAGTGGGAGAAAGAGAAGATTCCTCGAGCGTGGAGATTGCCTCACGAGCGTAGCGAGTGTGGCAACACGCGAGTGGAATC